>JARVKF010000012.1:0-122897 GCA_039778275.1 Seiridium unicorne | reverse complement strand
GGGGGGGTGTGGGGTGGTGGTTGAATTAGAGAGAAAGTAAAAACAAAACAAGAAATTATTTAATAAAAAAAGAAAATGAAACTAATAAACCACAACCACCCACACCCCGCAACCCCCCCCCCCCCCCCCCCCCCTCACATTCACGGAGAGGATCAGATCAGACTCCAAGCAGATCTTCGCCTCTTACAAGATTTCCTTTTGCATCATAAGCCTTGAGCCGTAAGATCTTCTCTGATACGGCGCATTATTCAGCGAATTCGAAATCGGAAAAGCAGGGTCCAGGGAGGGGCTGGCTTTGGGATACCCCGGTTGCACCGTTCCGCTGGCTGGGCTCTGGCGTCATTGGGCTTTAAAGATCTGTCACCTCAAATGGGAGCTTGCGGCCTCATGATTGGGCGCTGGGTGGACCAGTGCTCGTGCCCAACGGGACTTTGATCAATGCACCGACAGATTTTGATGCAACTTCGAGGTTGGGTTGGTACGAAACAGGGTGATCTTTATTTCCAATGTCGACTGCTGGCGCGGTTGCGTGCTGAAGTCTGGAATTTGATATGAATCATCAATATTCCAAGGGAACCTTGGGCCGCAGGGCCAATGTAAGAAACGCGCCGGCTGACATGTCTATGGTGGTAGTTATCAAGTGCTTAGAGGAGTGCGTGCACCCCTGTAGTAGGAAATCCCATTATGTTTTGAAAGTAATTTTGCTTCTCGTCCTGCTTACAATGGGTGTGATCTTCAAAGGCCTTAATGCGCTGTTTCGGGGTCGTATTACGGTTCTGATTACATCTCGAGTCAGTCAAAGGGGACATAAGTGCATTCACCGAAAAGATCGTGGAACGGGCGATTAATTGTTTGTGTCATGATGTCTAGTCTTGTTCTACGCCTGCTAACTTAGATGCTGATCCGCCGTGCCGTAGTTCAGAACGAGCCACGACGGCTTGCCCCAATTTCACCACCTAGGACGATGGGTGCACTGAATAAACGTCTTGCCAGAGACCATGACCGATTGTGTTGTTGAGAGTCCTTAAAGAGTCAGTGCGAAATGAGAGTCAACTCGTACGATAGTTGAAGGTAAAATGGAATGAAGAGGTAGATAGATGTGAGGTGATTGGCTGAGCCCAAGTCTGTCCATGTATGTACCAAAGCACTGCTAGGTAGGCCAGCGATCTTTAGCTTTGTCCTCTTACACGACCCGTACCACTTCTGGCGGAAGGCAGGCGCCATCACTTGCGCTCATGCAACTGCAACTGCAACCTTACGAAGACTTGCTTTTTTGTTTTTCCTCGCTCAAGGTGCGCTTTCTTGCACCCCAAGCCCGAAGAATCAACGCGGCTGTGATTGCAACGTCCATCGTCTCTTGTTGGCCCGACGCGCGCTGCCAACGGACCTATTCACCCTCAGCATCGTTGCAGGCCTGGGCGACCGACCCCCACAATCACTGGACCGACGGCTCCAAATTCCCCTCCATCTGCCGCCATCCTTCCTCTTCTTCCTGACGACCAGCAGTCGAGCGGCCAGCCCGACCTGGCAGCGACCTGACGTAGACTAGCACCAGCTATCACACATCAACTCCCTCGACGCAACCTTTTCGAAACAGGCACCGCATTGCTCTTGGGTACCGTATTGTACTTGCATCTTCCGACCATGAATTCCTAATCCACCATTATACTGAACACACTATCGTTTTGGACCTCGTCTGGTCCAGCCCGATCTGCAATCTTCTCTATTCTTCCCTCCCCTCGGTTGCTGAGCCGAACTGAAGCTGGACCCAACCTAGCCGGCCAAGCGAGCTCTCTGACTTGCACTTGGCCTAACGCGCGTCTGACTGGCAGGAGCAAGAGGCGCCAACAGCAATCCTCTTCAGCCATTCCGGCTAACCGTTTTCCTACGAACCGACTTCTGTGTCCTCAACCACCCAGAGTACTACATACTCCGTATTCTCACCTCCCTCCGCATATCCCCTCGTCCATACTCCATCGTCCTCCGCGACCATGGATCAATGGCAGGGCTACTCAGATGCCGCCGGCGGGTCGCAGCGAAGATACAATGGCAACGGCCAGCGAGACTATGCCCAGCAGAATAGCCAGGCCCAGCAGTCTCCGGGAGGTCTGAGATACGACCAGTATGGGAACTTGACGCAGAGTAGCGCGACCTCGCCCATGACCACCCCGCAACTGCGCGATAACAACGGCGACGTCCCCATGGCAGACGCCCACGATGCTTATGGCGCCATGAAGTACCCCATGCGGCCACATCACCAGTCTCACCTCTCCGGCGGCCGCTCTGCTGCCATGAACTTGCACTCGGAGCCCTCTGCTGCCGCACAACGCTATTCACCCATGGAGGTGTTGTCACCGACCTCGCCTTACCCACCCAAGTCTGCTAGCGGTCAATTCTCACCTCAACGACAGTCACCGACACGCGCCAACAGCGACTATCCATCAAGCACTTACTACAGCAGCAGCAGGCAAGGGTCGCAACTTCCCTCGATTGCGACTTACGGGAACAATGGCCAAGACAGTCAACCAAACTCGGCCGCACCGTTCGACGGCGGCGCTAATGACATGAAGTCGCCGAGGCGAGCCTTCCAGCCGGCTCAGCTGCCGGAGAAGAAGCCAGTGCCTGAGTTCAAGAAGCTCAGGACCATGTCCGACTTGCGACCTACCGTCAATACACAGCCGGCATTCCGTAGGGCTGACCCCGAGGGAGGCTTCATCAGCGTAAGCCTTTTGTATTTTTGTGCAGTTAGATACTACAACGACTGACTTGCAATCCCGCAGCCCTTGAAGGCCCTCACGACGCAGCTCCCAGCTACTTACCGAATTTGCAACCCTAGCTTCAAATATGAATCATCTCGAAACCCTCGACGAGTGCTGACCAAGCCCAGCAAGGGAAGCAAGAACGATGGTTATGATAACGAAGATAGTGACTATATTCTATACGTCAACGATATCTTGGGCTCGGAAGAAGCAGGACACAAGTATGAAAATCTCTCTCCGTACATAGGTGGCCATCAAAACTTACAGCTTTACACAGAAATCGTTACCTTATCCTTGACGTACTTGGCCAAGGTACCTTCGGTCAGGTTGTCAAATGCCAAAACCTCAAGACACAGGAGGTTGTGGCCGTCAAGGTGATCAAGAACAGGACTGCATACTTCAACCAGAGTATGATGGAGGTTTCCGTTCTCGATTTATTGAATACGAAACTAGATAAGAACGATGACCACCATCTACTCCGGCTGAAGGACACCTTCATCCATCGACAGCATCTTTGCTTGGTATTCGAGCTTCTGAGCGTCAACCTCTACGAGCTCATCAAACAGAACCAATTCCGTGGTCTTAGTACCACCTTGGTTCGGGTCTTTGCCCAACAATTACTAAACGGCCTGGCCTTACTGAACAAAGCCCGCCTCATCCATTGCGACCTGAAACCCGAGAATATCCTATTGAAAAATCTTGAGAGTCCGATCATCAAGATTATTGATTTTGGCTCGGCATGCGATGAACGCCAGACTGTTTACACCTACATTCAGTCTCGGTTCTACAGATCGCCCGAGGTTCTTCTGGGTCTTCCGTACTCTTCGGCAATTGACATGTGGTCGCTCGGTTGTATTGTGGTCGAGCTTTTCCTTGGGTTGCCCTTGTTCCCAGGCTCTTCCGAGTACAATCAGGTTTCCAGGATAGTCGAGATGCTAGGAACTCCTCCGAACTGGATGATTGAGGTTGGCAAACAGGCCGGAGACTTCTTCGAAAAGCGTCAGGATGAGTTTGGTCGCAAAACCTACCACCTGAAGAGTATGGAACAATACGCGAGGGAGCGCGGCACGAAGGAACAGCCCAGCAAGAAATATTTCCAGGCCAATACCCTGCCGGAGATCATCAAGTCGTACCCAATGCCGCGTAAGAACATGAAACAAAGCGAAATCGATCGAGGTATGTATCAACGAGTTGACACTCATCAATCTGAAGCTGACAAACTTGTATAGAAATGAACAATCGCATCGCATTCATCGATTTCGTCAGAGGTTTGTTGACAATTAGCCCTCTGGAGAGATGGTCACCACAGCAAGCGAAGCTTCACCCATTCATCACGCAGCAGAAGTTCACGGGGCCGTTTGTGCCACCCATGAACCTGAAAGCTAGTTCTCTGAACCGGACACCAGCTCCTGGGACGCAACAACAACAGCAAGCAGCCGAATTGAGCAAACAGAGGGCGCAAGCTGCACAAGCTCAAGCGCAGGCGGCAGCGCAAGGGGCATATGCGATGCAACAGGCTCCAGGGTATCCACAATCGCCTCACGCACAGCCGCCCATGTATCCTAGCAACAACATCTACTCACCCGGTGGGTCGCATGTAGGCGCACCTTATGGCACACCTCAACAAGCCGGATATGGACAGATGCCTATGGGTCAGGTACCGGCTCAAATGCCGCCCGCCAACTATGCTGGCGTGCAGCCACAGCAAAACCTCTATCAGCAAGCAACTGTTCGAGCCGGTCGGCAGCGAGCTTCGACTATGGACCAGCAGCAAAACGGAATCCCGGCCACAATCCAGCGTGTTGCTAGCCATCTTGACCCAAGCCAGCCCATCCGCTTACAACCCAGCCCAGCATACTATCCGCCGCCGGCTGATGGCATCGGCTTGCCTGACCCTGGCGCAGGTAGGATCGCTGGCAGGAGAGACAGCAGGGCTCAGCGAGGCGGCAATAGAGGCAACCTCATTCGCAACTTGGAAGAGAGGACGTTGGAGGAAGGATTCATGGGAAACGGTCCGAGTCCTTGGCACTGAAGAAGTGATTCTCAGGACGATCGACTGGACTCCCACGATTCATTCACCACGCCGTCTTCGCGCCTTTGCGAGCATGCTGACTTGCACTGACCGTGCTTGGTCCAACGAGTGCGCTGTTGAGGCGGACTAGGATAGCATGTGCAACGATCATCTTAACTTGGCACCCGCCATCTCCATCTGCCTTTCCGGTGTTCTTTGTTGAGTAGTCACCGAGCTGCCGCACTTTGTATAGCAGCTTCAGTAGGATGGAGCGACGGACGGTCAACACATGCGGCTTTGGAGCTACATCAGCTCTCTGCGGTGCGTCGATTCAGCAGTGAAATGCGCCGTTGCGAAAAGCCGTATGTCCAGAGCCCTTCGTAGAACATCAGGAAACAGGCAAAGTAAGTTGATTGTTTCCCACGGGCGACCATCTCTTCATGGCGGTCAGGCCTGTTCCATACACATGCGCCACCCTAGCATCGTCTTGTTGCAATGCCATGAAATTGCGACTGATTGGTGAAGTTTTTTTTCTCGACCCTCTCGATTTTCTATACACTTGGTGGTTACTTGGTGGTTGATGCAGGGCTTGGCCGAGAGTTGTAAGCCACTTGTTTATTGAGGTGATGCCCGGTATCCTTAGGTGGACACGACTAGCAAAGTCTGGAGAGGCGGTATGATGACATGTTCATGGTGTAGGAGTACGAGTAATGCATTATCATGGCAACAGAGGGTGTTGGTGCCTACGAATCAGGTTTCGTGCTGGTCCTCGCACAGATAGAGGAAACATGGAGATGGATAACTCCATCATTTCAGAATCGGCCCCTTACAACGAAGTATCTCAAGGGACAGACTCTTCAACCAGAATGAAGGCCAGGACGGATAGGAGAAATGCCATGAATAGGAACATACCGATCAAACTCCGTTCTCCGCCTCTTCTTCGCCTAGTTGCAAGGTCAATATTGCAAGCAGGACCTATGTATGTGGTGACTCCATTGACGCCTTGGCAATAGCCGTACTTGTATACTCGGAGCTTGCTGATCTCCGTTCTATTCACGATCCTACCTTTGCTTTGGAAGAAAGATACTCCTCATTCGGCTTGATTCCTGCAACTGGTTTTTTTGACAAATGGGTCCGATCCGTTATCCTTTTGGCCGAGCATAGCCGGCCCTCACTGGCTTTACATGCCGGGAACGGAAGGTTGATATAATTGCCATCACTAATCTTGAAGATTGAAGATGCGCAGTCATCTCACGGGCAATGCAGTGTTACTCAGGATCGAGCTACTGAGCGACAAACCGTACAAAATGTCTTTCTTTCTATGTTTCGGGCCGTCTCCATATGTGTCATTGTCAATATGAATTCTAGTATATAATGATTCATGATTGATGCAGATGTGATGCCCGAGACCATCAAGCCTATATAGTCCGCCGTAATCACTTGCCGCCACCACCGAACGCCAATACGCCTGTTTCATGCCACATCAAGGACAGCAAGGACCCATGCCAATAAATACAAGGAAAGGATAGTTGTACCCTCCACCAGATGAGGTTGACAGATGGGACCGTGCCTCCAGGACCATTCCCCATTATTTAGACAACCAACTGCGCTCTAAGACATGGAGTTCTCTAACGGGGGAAAAAAAAGCTTCACATCTACTTTCCTCTTGCGTCTCAAAATACACGCTCCTCTCATCGTCCACGGCTCCGGCCTGGAAACCCTCTTCCTCTGCGGTTGCCGCCTGCATTGCCACCGGCCCTATTACTTACTAGCCGATCGCTGTACAGACCACCACCGTTGCGTCCTTCATCCGATGCCACGGGCTCGTCGAAGCCATTGGATCCGTCAACTATAACGCTGTTGCCGCCTAGCCTAGACTCGTTCGCTCGTGGCGCTGCAGTTGGGATATGGCTGCCGCCGCCCGGCTTGTAGTAGACGTAGAGTAGGCGTCCGTCAGCCTGTGATGTACGTCAGTGTTACGGCTTTCTCATTCATGTCTCTGTTCCGATCAATCACGTGTCGTATGTAACATAAATGAATTTCCGAAGGGTAGGAGCTTCGTAAAGGGCTTGAGGGTCGAACAAGGCGGCACGGTACGGAGAACAGTATCAGATTGTTTTTCAGGCATACGTACAGTTTGGTTGTTGAACGTCTGGATCACCCGATCAGCACCCTCTTTGCTCTCAAACACAATCTCTGCAACGACAATCGGCTGCGTCTTGATCAGACGGCAGCTCTGGACGATCCCGCCGACCGGTGTCATTGCGCTCTCGATGTCGGCTGCTGTTGTGCCCGGCGCAAAGTTTTGAGCGTTTACAACGTACGGTCCCGCCAATCCCCGGATAGTGATGCCGCGGGCTGGCGCCGCCGGCGCTTGTGTGATATTCATCTGGGTATCCGAGACGCGCGAAATGGCGTTGGCTAGCCTGGCGACACGATTGCCCGCGCGAGGACCTGTGGGAATCGCCTTTGCGGCTGGCTTCGTCCCCGGGGCATGGATTCTGGCTGCCAACGAGTTGGGCTTGGGCGTCTGCTGTTGGCTCTGGGCCCTGAGGTTCGGGGTCGAGCGTGTGCCGTGCAGATCGTGTGTCCACTCGCCGTTGATGTCGCCAGGCGGGATGCGCGCCGCAGACGACGTTCGCGCGGCCTTTTTGACGCCGACTCTGCTTGCCAAAGACCCGCCGGCAATCGGGCCCTTGCCGGGAGCGCTGGCGCGGCGGTTGTCTTTGGTTCCGAAGATCCTGGCTGCGAGGGCTTCGTTCTTCTTGCGCTCACGCCCTAGTCGCTGTGTAAGCTCAACAATCCGGGAAATATGCGTCCGATGTCTGGCCTACCTTCGCTAATGATTTTGTTGAAATCTGCTGCGACTTTCGCCATTTTCCTAGCTTCTACCAGGTGTAATTAGGAAAAATAGCACGATTGATGGGGGTGTAATGGATGAAAATTGACAATCGTCACTGTTCGTTGGTAGGGACGATAGTGCTCAAAAAGGGCGGCGCAAGGCTGAGGACATTCATTCCCTTGACGATAGGACAGGCGCGACGGGGATAGCGGTTCAATCAATTGTTAGCGCGTTTCCGGGGATTAGGGGCTCTTGAATTTATGTATGTAGAGCTCGACTCGGGGGAGCTTTGCGCACAGCCACAAGGTTAGATATCTCAGCCCAGGGACGCCTCGTAAGCTTTTGGCTGACACCCAAAGCTTGCAGGCCGCTTTTCTGCCTCAGGCCGCTAGGGTCGCTCAGAGTCGAGACCCCACTTTTCACACCAATCACTAGCTGGGTAGCCACTTCCCACAAACCCGACTGCACTTGGGAAAATCCGCAATTTTCGGGTGGGTTAAGTTTTGAGGCCTCGAAATCTTCCACTCCCACCATTCATCACGCATCTCAACCACCATCACGGATTACGCCCAGATAGACCGACAAGATGGGTCGCGTGGTACGTACTGGCAACAAGGGCAATCGAAGCACCGGTCAATGCTAATGCTTGCATCAGATTCGTAACCAGAGAAAGGGTCAGGGTGGTATCTTCAGTAAGTCACTACCATCTGCTGCAACTGCTGTTCCTTCTTGGGCAAATTCTCGACGCGGCTCTCCAACCCCGATCTCGAAATCATCTGCAGTGCGATGGAGGAAAGGGTAGCTTGAGGCAGGATATGGAAGAAAAAAATTCGAGGGCAACGTCTTGGGTCAAAATACACGGATTTGGACTTGCAAGATTCGGGTCACTAATTCTCGCTCTCCCACAGCCTCCAACACCCATCTGCGAAAGGCCCCGGCCAAGTTCCGATCGCTCGATTTCGCCGAGCGTCATGGCTACGTCCGCGGTATCGTGAAGGACATCGTCCACGACCCCGGCCGAGGTGCTCCCCTCGCCAAGGTCATGTTCCGATCCCCCTACAAGTTCAAGCAGCAGACCGAGACCTTCATCGCCAACGAGGGCATGTACACGGGTCAATTCATCTACGCTGGCAAGAAGGCCGCCCTCACCGTCGGCAACGTCCTCCCCCTAGGCTCCATGCCCGAAGGTACCGTCGTCTCCAACGTCGAGGAGAAGGTCGGTGACCGTGGCGCTCTCGGCCGTACCTCTGGCAACTACATCACCATCGTCGGCCACAACCCCGACGAGGGCAAGACCCGTGTCAAGCTCCCCTCGGGCGCCAAGAAGGTCATCAGCAGCAGTGCTCGTGGCATGGTCGGTATTGTCGCTGGTGGTGGCAGAACCGACAAGCCCCTCCTCAAGGCCTCGCGTGCCAAGCACAAGTTCGCCGTCAAGCGCAACAGCTGGCCCAAGACTCGTGGTGTTGCCATGAACCCCGTCGACCATCCTCACGGTGGTGTATGTTCTCCCGCTCCCCGCGCGCCCCTCGGAAACGTGCTGACACAGACTGCTAGGGTAACCATCAACATATCGGTAAGGCTTCGACTATCTCGAGGTACGCTGCACAAGGTCAAAAGGCTGGTCTCATTGCTGCCAGAAGAACTGGTCTGCTGCGTGGTACTCAGAAGACGAAGGAGTAAGGTACTCTCCAGGGCATGCACATTCGGTGGTTTTATATCACAATGGGTTCGGAGTTTGCTTCGTTACTTCTTTGCATCTGTAGGTACAGGTTGAGCTAGGTATGAGGAAAAGGCTCAATGGGATGTACCCGGTCAAGACAAATTTCTGATGATTAATGCGACTTGGCTTTTCCGTACGATGTGACAAGAGGAAGAAGGCATTGAGCTGAATGTGCTTGCGTGATGTACAAGTCAATCTGCCAAGGCAAACCGCTGCAACGAAGAAGGGGCCATAGTCCAGACGACGATGTCTGGGTTCGCCTGAAGAACCCTGAAACGAGGCAAACTACTAGAAGTCGTGCGATATGACCATCATGAATACAATGGTATCAAGCGTATAATACGTAGATGACTGTGCACGAACGTAGCTACCATGTACCAGACAGGTCGTAGGTAGGTGGGTATCTATCGCATGAGACGAAAACCGCTCATGTTTATTCGCCGCATCAATACCAGCAGAGCAGCTTTGGAGCGAAGGTGGATAGCAGAAAGCAGGAAGGAGTTGGGGTATTCGTACAACAGTGCTCCGGCCGAGCTCGCGTGACGATCATCAGACATGACCATCCCGCTACGTTTAGTTTGACGTAACTCGAACCATATAAAAGCAACACAAGGGAGCAGCGAGCTTGTCCAGTCTGGAACTTCAACAAGATACTCACACCGTTCACGGACGCCGCGGAGAAGATTACACCCATGACAACTGCCATCATGCTCCCCAGGAGCGCCTTTTCAAGGACGGCCTCGTCTATCCCTTGCATGAAGAGATGCCGGCCGTCGAGGTGGTATGCCACTTTCGGGCGCCCCACAGCCTTGAGGACCGAGAGGACCCCGAAAGTGAACCCCACCATCCTCCTCTCTCAGAAAATCTCACCCCGCCATCGCCTCGACTTGGCTCAGACGACCACAACCACCTTCCACGCATCCGTCAGATCACAATACACAATGGCTGCCAACAAGGAATTCGCACTTCTGTGCCTGGAGAACCCTCTGCTCGGTAAGCAGTTTTCTGCATATGATTGGAAATGCAGCAATTGGTTCGCAGACCAAGACAACGCGCCCGGTTGGGATAGAGGGGTAGTGATGGCTGTGCTCTCTATCTTGCCAGCCATGCTCCCATCTGACGTCTCCCGGCTGTGGCCCTCTCTCTCCATGAAACATTGCGGACGGCTTTGAGACCAAGGATCTGACGTGTTCTCCTAGATATCCAAGCAGTAGGCGACAAAGCCCTTCTTGCCAAGTACGACCTCAAGGACAACGACGCCATCCTGGCCGAGGAGAAGCACACCCCGCTCTTCGAGGACTTGCTGAACAACTACGATGCCAAGCTGATCGCCGGTGGTGCCGCCCAGAACACCGCCCGTGGCGCTCAGTACATCCTGCCCGAGAACAGCGTCGTGTACCTCGGCGGTGTCGGTGACGACAAGTACGCCGCAACCCTGCGCGATGCCGTCAAGCAGGTCGGCCTGAGAGTCGAGTACCGAATCGACCCCAAGGTTCCCACCGGACGCTGCGGTGTGGTCATCACTGGACACAACAGAAGTCTGTGCACCGATTTGGGTGCTGCCAACCACTACGATCTGGAGCACTTGAAGAGGGAGGACATCTGGAAGTTGGTCAAGGGTGCTGAATTCTACTATGTCGGAGGTTACCACTTCACAGGTATGTCGAAACCCGATCACTTTTCTGTTCCACGGCGCCATCTAGAGCAGACGGGCAGCAAAACTTCTTGCTGATTCACGCTGGTCAAACGATCCTATCTATACTGACATGACTGCCAGTCTGCCCACCAGCCATCCTTACTCTGGGTGAGGAGGCCGCCGCCAACAACAAGGTCTTCATCGTCAACGTCTCGGCACCCTTCATCGCCGAGTTCTTCAAGGATCCTCTGGACCAGTCTTCCAAGTACTGGGACTACGTCATCTGCAACGAGACGGAAGCAGCTGCTTACGCCAAGTCGCACAACCTGTCCGTTGCCGAGACCGACATTGCTGCCATCGCCAAGCATCTCGCCAACCTGCCCAAGGAGAACAGCAAGCGGCCCCGTGTTGCTGTCATCACCCATGGTACCGAGCCCACCATTGTCGCTCAGCAGGGTGTCGATGAAGTCAAGAGCTACCCTGTCCATGCTATTGGCGAGGAGCAGATCAACGACACCAACGGTGCCGGTGACGCCTTTGCCGGTGGCTTCGTTGCTGGCCTGGTCCAGGGCAAGAGCCTCGAGGAGTCGGTCGATATCGGCCAATGGCTAGCGCGCCTGAGCATTCAGGAGTTGGGTCCTTCGTGAGTATTCCTGCCATCTTCTTTGTCAATGTTCACCATCATCTTCCTCCAGACTCATATCTGCCAAAAACCAACCCTTCTGACCACTACTTTACTAGGTATCCTTTCCCGAAGCAGTCATACGCCAAGGCATAGAGGATCTTGCTTGTGCTTCGGAAAATAGCCTTGACAATGGTAAGGGAGTGGTGCTCGGCCAACCCCGCAAGGTTCAATGCATTAATGATAACCTACACCCAGTTGATCTATCGACTGAGACAAACTGGTGGGATAGAGAGACTTGAGCAAGTTCTAACGCGGTTTGAACGTTTTTCAACATAGCGACAATGGTTGGTTTTCTTCACCACAAGTGTATGGCGTTTCGAGACGGTAAAAGGGGTTTCAACAACAGGGCATTCATAAGCATGTATTTTTGATTCGTTGGCATTGCGCCTTGTGAAAGAAGCATGGCACATCTTGAACGAGGAAGCAGCATAAGGAGGTATGCCTAGATCATATCACTATATACCATGGAATATAACATCCGGTCCTGGCTGCTCATAAACTAACTACTGGTCTAATCAAGCCAGTCATTTTGACCTTTCATCGTATTGTTATGCAGTGCTGATGTTTCATTGGTAGAGGACCTCTCCTTTTGCGCCGAATCCTCGATAATGTTGAGTGGTCGGGTTGTTTTGTGTTGTGCTGTTCTCCGATCGTTTATTCACAAGCTACCTGACGGCTCGAACGATAAATTGCGTATCTATCAGCTCGAGCGGGAATTCATCAAACAATACGCAAATCGTACAGGATATATTGTCCGGGAAGCTCTGTACAATAATTGCTTTTGTTTGTGTCGTTACACATCAGGGCATCCTTGAGCTGTAACAATGAAGCGTTGCTCCCTATTTGCTCTCCTCGGCCTCCGGGCCGTAGCCGCCCAGCCTGACGACAACCACGACCGAATCCAGAGCTTAGACTACAGCGAACTACAGCGACCTTCATCACACCATTCTCAAAAAACCATAGTCCAGTTCGAATCCACAGAGAACGCTGGCCTCCAGTGGCTCGCGGCAGAGCTGAGGGAAGAATGGCAGATGGTACAGAGAGAGATGTTGATGAATTAGCCCCTCAACGATATGTCCGTTGCTTTGTTGCCTCGTTACAGATGCCGGTCAATTCCCACCCGCGAACTTTCCAGTAGACGAGCTCATGGACTTGAGCAGTTTCTAATCTCCAGCCAAGCGGAAGGCCAGCTCTGCAAAGTTGTCGGTCTTGTTCGGCTCGTGGCGTGAACATGGGAACTGGCAACTCGACCACTGCTTTTAAATTGATTTTGTAATGATTATATGGTAGAACGAAAGTCACAACTGTGTTTTGGCCCCAACCAACAGAAAAAGTCATCTCCGTTATTGTGGTATGGGAGATACGCTCATCATCTTAGCATCAAACTGCGGATTGGAGATCTGGTCGGGCAATATTAGTGGGTTTTTGGCACTATAGATGTTGGAAATGATAAGGTTCCTCGATCAGAAAGGACCACCACTGTACTAGACGAACGCCAAAGGACATCAATACACATGTAGAGCGAAGACAACAGAAAAAAAGAGATCAGCAAGAATCGCGTGGTACGGCAAAGGCGAAAGATGAGCTATAGAATGATTCATAATGCTAGTCGTGACAATTTTTTGCGAATCGAGCACCGACTCCGTCCCTCTTCAGACAGTCCACAGGCTGGTCTTCTTGAAACATATTGTGCCTTGATCCTTGACCTTGTGGGCATGTCTCCCCTCTAGGAGGAGCCACGCCGCCCAAGCACAAGAAGGCGCCACGCAAAACACGGGGAACGTCTGCGCAAGAAAGACTACACTGAGAGGGCTCACAGCAAAAGCCTGCTCTTGCGCGACGTCCAATAGGGCCGAAACGAAACCATAACAATTCCCTGTCAAGTATTTGGTAGAGACAGTACATCCTCCAAATGGAAGACGCCATTTTGACCACAAAGACAGCATCAATGCATCAGGATTCGAAAAAGCGGTTGGAGGCATCGAATCTTTGACAGTACCAAGATCCCTCGCATGCCAGGTACACATAGGTGGCAAATAATGCAAGTGCAAGTATGATACATTGCGCAATGGTCAATTGAGGTTTTTCCAGCCAGCTGACCGGAATTTTGACAACACTTTTTCAATCTGAAGTAAAACAAGATCGTCTCGAGCGTTGTCATAAGAAAAGTGTCTGCTGAATCATGCAGAAAGCCAGTTTTGAGGGTATACTTAGTCATGACGTAGCAGAAAATGATGTCGTCCGCTTGGGGCAACCTCTTGGAGAAACCAGCTTTTCAAGGTTTGCTTCGAACCAGTGACTCATGTTGAGAAGGAGGCTGTTTGACTGACTCGAAGTTGATTCAAGTAAGTTGTTTCTTCCATACTGGACATGTCAGAACAGTGAGGGTGAAGCGTAGAGGAGAAACTCACAGGTTATGCCGTATTTCGAATAGCTTCAAAATCCCAGTCCTTCATCTCCATGAAGGCTCGCGGCCTGGTGCAAGAGCACGTTCCTGTGCGAATGAGAACAGTGCATGTGGTGTTCCAATGAAAAAGAGTGTCCAATTCCAACCGAAGTTATGACATTTCCCCAAGATTCACAATACGATCACTGAGGACGAGATCGGGTGTTGGTAGTGTCGGCCAACGCAGACTCGAGGACAGCTCTGTCGTATGCTGCGACTGATTCTCCGACACCAGCACCTAGTTCCTGGAGTCTGTTCCGGAAGTGAGTAGGATCGTCACGGTTGTTTACACTACCGCTCCGCCCAAAGGCCGTAGTGGCGTTGAAGAAGTTACCATTGCAGGCAACAGTGCCGCGAGGGACTTCAGGTACAGCTGGTGTTCCAGCCCAAATGCTGCTCGGATTGGAGAATGCTAGGGAAGATCCGCTACCGGGAAAAGCCGGTACCTGCTGGGTAAAGGCCGTGTCACCAGCACCAGAAGATCCATTGGAACCGTTGTAGCCAAGTCCTTGGTGGTCCGGTCTAGCGAAGTCATACATTCGATTAGTCGGACTGGTGGCCTGGTGGTGTGCCCCGTTTCTCATGTCCATCGCTCTGCTGATCTGAGACTGAGAAGTAGCACCGCTTTGAGGTCTACCAATCTGAAGATCCATGAAGCTTTGTGAAACCCGTTTTCTGTCATGTTCCAGACTAGCAGGACTCTGGACATTTGCTAGAGGGGACGATATGGACATCCTAGCACGATGACCTTGGTCTGAGCGTGAGGCATCCTTCTGGTCGGCATATACGGTCTGACCGTATGCATATGGAGGCGACTGCATGGTGCTGGTCGCACCAGTTCCATATTGAGCGAATAAAGCAGACTTGAGGTTATCAAGAGCTGCAGCACGCTGGTCGGACAAGGATGTGGGGCCGTTCAAATCGACAGGCGCAGGAGGAGCAGCAGGAGCAGGAACAGGAACGGGCGCCACTTCAGTTGCGCGGTATCCCAGTTGGTTGCCATACACCGAGAAAGGGCCTCCGTGGATGCCCGCGGTGTTGTTGTAGTTTGCGAAGTTTAAGCTCTGCTTCTCAGCACCGATAGAACTGCTTCGTATCTGGCCCGAAACGCTCCTAGGCACATCAAGCCCATCGCCGACCGAAGGGTTGGCACCGGACTCCTTGGTGGGTAAGGGGCTGTAGAAGTAATTCCAGGGAAGATTGGGAATGGCCTTGCCATTAGGTGCAACAGGAGCCATGGTTGGCGGGGCCCTGGAGACTGGGCTCGGCATCAAATTGCCAAAGACATCATTCGCTACTGATGAATTCATGCCGTAGGATGTATCGCCATGAGTAGTGCCTGATTGGGCACGCACCTCGTCTGCATCTTCGTCAACGAGTTTATCAACCATGCCAGCCATATTAAGGTCTGCGCTCATATCGTCATCGTAGTCAAGCTTCGAATCTCTGTTACCAAACGATCGTCCTGGGAATTCCATAGAGCCCGGGTTGGGAAGTGGTTTCTGCTCGTCCCGAGGATATAGAGTTGATGGCACACCGGGTTGCGGCAGCGATGTGGATGCCGCTGGGGACTCCGGGTCCGCGACGTCGGGTTCTAGTCGATCGTCAGTTGTCGCAGAGACCTTATGCGCTGTCATTTTGACTTGAGCGAACAATCGAGTCATCTTGGTTTCGTCGATGGATTTGAGAGGCCCGTTCTTATCGTACACCCAGACATCGACGTTCTCGATTGTAGTCGTAATGGTCAATGGCGACTTGGTACTTCCAGCTAGGTAAATCCCACAGCAGAGAATGTCTCGGATGCGCCAGATGCTCTCGGTTTGAGCGCTGTGTTCGATACCGAGAGCGTCCTTGCGAGGCTTGCGAATCTTGCGACACTTCGGCGGATCCTGTTTGGGAATGATTTGTACTTCCAGGAACAGTGGTAACTTTCGATCCGAGAAAGTCTTAAGGCCGAGTGCCTCAACGTCTTCTGGTAACAGGTATTTTGAATCAATGACGTCTCCGTTTGAGGCGGCGTGGGGAAGTAATAGTGTGAGAATATCTGCAAGCAGACCGTAGAGCTCTCTGATGGAAGGTTCTAACCACTCTTGATACCGGTTGAGATCTTCCCTCGACACGTAGATCCATGCGAGATATATGCGGACCAATGGGAGGAGCCGCGCGAATGACGCAGACAAGTCGATTGTGCTTTTGAACGTGGCGTCATTGGTATCCTGGACACGGTCGGTGCTGCCGATAGCATTGTCCTGGACAATCGACCTAAACAAACGGAACAAAATGGCCGCAACGCGTACTTGGAAGAGCAAGAGATACTGGCATGAACGCGACCGCTCTATGGTCCAGTCTTTGGTATCTGCACGTTTAAGTTAGTAAAGCTCAATCCAGCCAGGAACACAACATGTGCGACTAACCCTGAATGTTCTCAAAAGCAAAATCGCAAGCTGCAATACTAGCCAACAGCATTTTGAACACCAGCTCCTCATTACCTGGTGTCTTTAGGCATACTTCCAGGCGATGCAAAACTTCTTTTTCGAGTTCATCCTGGGCCGAAAAAATCACACCCTGAGAGTAGTATGCATGAAGTTTCAAGAACCAAGTCGTCAAGGCTTCAGAGTGGTCTTTATTCGTGGCATTCCTCGAGCTTCCCTTGGACCCAGACTGATTAGCCAAGAGACTACTAAAAGCCCTCTCCAGGTTGGTAACCCCCAGCTTATGAGGCTTTGCCACGCAAACAGAGCGCAGGAAATAGTAGACGATTTCCAGCTGATTTGCTGATGGCTGGTACAGGACAGCAGTTTGATGATACGATGCACCATCATCAGGATCCAGCATGCGCGCGAGCCCATAGTAGGTCAGAGCGATGTCGAGGCTGGACTTGGGAGGTTTTTCCGTGTTCTGGCACCGGTATCTTGCCAAGTCACCCATGCGCACCAGTGTCAGATAACATGAGCCAACCAGTTTCGTGCGGAGTGAAGCCGTGGGAGCAGGGTCTTGCTGAGGCGTAACAAATGGATCAACCTGCAGCCCACGGGCAACCTGCTGCAGTTCCGGGATATAAAACTGGCCGGAGAGGCGCTGGATATATCCACGATAGAAGAACTGCGACGTCTTCAAGAACTCCCGATAGAGCTTATCTACCTTGCGCTTGAGGACAACTTGGTTTTGGGCGTTAACATAGGTGACAACCCGCCGAAATTCAGTATTCACCACGACGTGTGCTGACCAGAGAGCACTCTCGACATCCTTACCGTGGGCATACTCGAAATCATAGAATATGACTTCCATGCAAGCTAGGCGGAGCCTGAGTGGATGTTAGTCTAGGCTCCTGGTGATACTGGTTCTGGTGGCTAATGGACGTACTGTTTAAGCAGGTTTTCAATCTCCTCGAGGCGTGCTGTCAGGTTGGCATTTTGTTGCCTTGTGGAGTCCCGAAGACTATATTTTAGATCGTCGGATTTCTCGTTTATAACCTTGCGGAATTGGCGCGACTTGCTGCAGGAAAGTTAGTGTTTCTATTACAGGTGTATTAGGAGTCAACTGGATCCTGGAGAGGGCTGAAAGCAGGCGGCGGCATGTTCTATGTTTGTTTGCATGGCTACCCTATCTCGGATTACCACATCTTCCAACTTACCCTAAGCTCAGCCTGGCCGCATCGCGTAGATTCTGCTGTTCCATGGCGGACAGAGAGCGGCTATGGCGCACCACAAGGGCAGGGCCGGACCTGCGGTAGATGTTGTTCGACTATACAAGATCGGATCGTTCGAGCTGCAAGGGGCGGGCGGCTTTGTAGCAGGGCTGGACGGCTTTCGAGGGGAAAGCTCACAGTCAGCGCTTGCGCTCACATGAATTCGTCGTTCGTATGAGGGACAGGCCGAGTGCCATAGCTTGGGAAGCGGACGTGGTGGTTTAATCGAAGAGCGCAAAGCTGCGCGCAGGTTGTGGCAGCAAGAGCTTGTTCGGCGCAGATTAGTGGAAACATTGGCAACGGCTGAGAAGATAAGCTTCAGGCTCTGGCAGGATTACGGAGACAGGCGACTACTGTGGCAATGGCTGCATGCGACGTCGTGGTGCGTGAAATCGACGAGGCCGACGGTGATTCTGTGGTGGAGGAGGAGGTCAATGACTGCACGCGGCATGGGGAATCCTCGACGATAAAGAGCAGTTCCATGCCAGTCTAGTTGGAGCAGGGCCGCCGCTCGACGGACCCTGAATGAGCTCCCCCGCCGGCGCATTCTGGGCCTTTTCCCAGCCAGTCACAGTGCTGTACGGCTTTCGTCCGTGCTGAACTCTAGGGGCCTTGGCCAATCAGCGACCGCCATCCAGCCCCGATCCATGCTCAGATCACCCATAGAAGCTTGAGCCTGGGGATATATTTGACCGCCTTGATGATGGCCCCCCAGTCTCAATAAACGCTGCCATTCATGGTCACGATAACTTCAGTTTGACTGTATATCCAAAGTGATGTGGCGATCATCTCCGTGTTGTCATCCTTCATAGTTCTGCACTTTCCGAGTTCGCCCCTTCCATCGCCCCGCTAATATCGACCCGGACATACATGTGTAAAGTCACATACGGTAGACGCTCGTTCATCTGCTCTCCTGAGAGCGAATCCAAAAAGATAGCGCCAGGCATATGCTAAGGAAACGTCCCGACTGAGGAGGCTTCATATGTAATTGCCCCATCTCCAGATTCATGACCTACAAAGATGAAGCGCTCACGCGAGCCTGAAGAAGAGGCGCAAACAGCTGCCTCTTCCCCTGCAGCCATCACAGATGAGACATCCACCACCATCTCGCAGCCACCAGAAGTTCGCGTCACCAAGATTGCCGAGCTGGACGAGTCGGCGATAGATGATTCTACTTCATCCATTACCATGAAATGCTCTTTGCCAGGCCACAAGGAGCCTCTGGTCTTCAAGTCATATGCCGAGTATGAAGCACACTATATCAAGACGCATACGAACCGGTGTACTGAGTGTAGGAAGAACTTCCCCTCTGAACACTTCCTGAATCTTCACATTGAGGAGTGCCATGACGCATTCGCTGCTGTCTTGAGAGAGAAGGGTGAACACACGGTAAGCATCCCCCCATATATAAATAACATAACTTTATTTGATCTACTAACATACAACGGCAGTATTCTTGCCTTGTCGAGGGGTGTGACCGTAAATGTGGAACGCCGCAGAAGCGTCGTATGCACCTGATAGACAAGCACATGTACCCCAAGAACTATTTCTTTGCAGTGACAAAGGAAGGCATCGATGGGAGGAGTTCACTGCTACTGGAAGGAGGTCATCATCGCAGGAAATCATCTGCGAGCCAGGCTGGCGGATATAAAGTAACTGGTAGGAGACAAAGTCTTCGGCAAACCGAGACCGCGGAGTCAGGTCTCGAAGTTCACAGTTCTATGGCTGAACAGGGTGCAGAGGAAGCCCCTGATACTGTCACCAGATCCGAAGAGGACAAGGTTGATACCGATATGGCTGACCTCACTAGTGCCATGTCCACTTTGCAGTTTGTGCCGACCAGTGTACGGTTTGGAAGAGGGAAAGGCAGGGCGGGTTTTTCGAAGAGGTAGGGATGAGTTGGGACTACATATTCAGTGTTCAACCCGCTCAAGTTTACGAGGCATGTGGCAACGAATAATACCCATATTATAACAGAAGTGACAGGAATGGCGGGAATGATCAGCTTCAATGATTTTATAATTGATCTTTGAATGGCGGATTTATCGTTTAGACTTGTTGCAATATCACTCAGCCGCTAGTCGTGCACTCGATGTTATAGATTTGACCGTAGTACAATGTGAAACAATATGAATAGGCGCTTGCAGTTCAATCTATTGGGCTACGATTATCTACTGCCGAGTAGGCACAAGACGAGCCCCTTTGGTGGTCTGCTCTGCCTCTTAACTCTTCTAAAGCTGTCACCCTCTTAACGTAGTGTATCCGCACAACCCACTTGGTTATCTCTGTCTCACAGCCGATCAGAGCCGCCATCAGGGAGCTTCTACAGTCGCAGCAAACGTGGCAGCAACGTATCGAGAAGGGAGCCACTTTGAATCTTCTATGGCGGTGCCCCGATACAGCAAATAAGGACATGGAGGCCGATTAGTGGAAACCTAGAGTAGATGGGTATGCAAATAAATAGATTCCTCGGCTGGTTGGTATTATGATCGATCCCTTGCAATCCATATGCTGGATATTTAGTGACAACCTCAAATGTCGCTCACCCCAAAACGCCATCCAACCATTAACTCCTGTACCATGCAAAGTATCGAGATGTCGTATCAGTATAGACTTCCTCTAATCGCTTGAAGCACACCCCCTGCAGCCACAGCTAACACATTGTATCTCTTGTGTGTCGTCCTTCATTTGGGCTTTGGGTACACGGCATACGCACGTCGAGTTGAAGTTCGTCTCCTTCGTCTGAACGCACCTCAGACAGCACAGCTGTTTTGACAAAGTTAGCACACACCTTCAGTAGGCCAGGGGCTCACCAAACTAGGCATGAATTCTGGAACGTACCTTCTCATATCCCTGCTTCTTCCACTTCGCAATGAGCTTCGCGTCGGCATGTCCATTCTTGAGCAGCCACTCGTATAGCTCCTTGCTGATAGCTTCCTTCTCATAGTACAGCTCGTACACGTATCGGCTGCGCTGATGGTGAATCTGGAAGACAGGCCACTGTGCTTGGTGCTTGGGGATGTTGGCTGTCGGCGTGTTCTGTGCGTCCTTCATCTTGATGTTGAACACCTCCAGGTTGTCCCGAATGTCGTCAAAGCCAGCGGGTGGCTTTCTTTGCCTCGAGTTGTGGGTTCGTACGGGCGGCATGGTGTATGATGAAGTCGCAATTTCGGGATGATCTGTTTCGAGATGTGTGCCCGCGCAGAGACTCGTCGTTGTTGCTTTTGCTAGAGGCGATGATTCGGTAGTGGGGCAAGGCTGAGAGGTATTGAAGCTTTGGCTCAAGCCTTCTTGTATTATGACGCCAGCCCCACTTGGGCCTGTCTACCTTTGGCGGCGGCTGACTAACCACAGTGGCACACCATCTGCCAGCTCTGTGGCTGTGCACCACTTCCTACCTCAAGGTCTCGGAGCTCAAACGTGCATTGAGGCCGAATCACGCACCTCAATTGCACAGTGAATACATTCACCATGGCGGTAACACCGACCCAACTCGCCAAGAAGACTGCGCAGTGTATGTGTCCCGGATCGATCATTGAGAAAGTGACTGACTTGGGACTACAGCGACCAATTGGGCAGATGCGCAGCGTCGAGTGCTCGCAGCATACAGAGAATGGATCCGAGCTGTACGTTACCACCACGAGACTAGTTGGAGCAATTGCGAATGGAAACATGGAGGGGGCATTGAGAACAAATTGCAGGAGATCAGTGCTGATACCCCTGAGAACTAGGCGCCCGAGATCCAGACCATGTACTCAGTCCCCTTCCCAGTGTCGGTCATCAGGACGCGGATGCGACAGGAGTTTGAGCGACACCGATACGTCAACAAGCTGCCGGTCGTCGATGTCCTCCTCATGCAGAACAATGCCGAGTATCAGGTCAGTCACAGCTTCGCTTGGAACACCGGGGGTTTTTGGTTGGAGTAGACGAAAAGCGTGTCTTTTGGGAATGATATCAAACGGAATCCCGGGCTTGACGCGGAGGGCTAATGTCCAAACTTTGATTAGGAGACGATGAACTTCTGGAAGCAGACTACACACATCATGTCGTATTTCCCCGAGGAGAACTTCCGTGGTCACGAGAGATTACCCAAGAACTTCATGAGCGCATTCTTAGAGGTGAGACCAAGACCACCTACACTCTGTCATACTTCATACTGACAAGTCTTGCAAAGGGCCGCAATTAGAAAAGAAATGGGTATCATTCCTTGTGTACATAGCATTCCGAAAGATGAAATCAGAAGTTCCTTTTTGACCACCCGTCTATAATGCACCGAACGCCTTAGAAATGTCATGGATGCTTGTGCCATTATGCACCGCGGCTCGGGTCTAATATGTCCCAAATTCGGCTTTCTTATTGGCTTGCGACGAAGTCATTCCGCGCTGCCCAGAACTTCTCTTCGACTATGTCACACATGTCTTCCATGTCCTTCAGACCTTTAGCTAATGCAGCAGTAGCTGTTGTTGTGTCTGTGATAGTTAGTACCGGCTTCAGATTCGCTCTCGTAACGAAAGTGACATTTACCGTATGTCTGTATGCGAATATTCATCTTCGCTTCCGAAGGGTGAGGAATAGAGTAGGCGCAAAACTCGACGTCGGGGCTGGCATTCTAGTTTAGCGAAATCTTCCCGGCATCTTTGAGGAGCTTTAACCTACTTCTTCATGATAATATATCGTAGCGCATTGCCTAACGTGTGGCCCTCTTCCAGAAATTCAAACGAAGCCGCTGTCGCAGATGAGCCGGGGAGCTATGGCAGGCAATGTTAGCTCCCAATGCGCCTGAAGATGCTCAAAACGTGCAGTCTTACAATCCTGACCCTCTGGATGACCTCTTCCTCCTCTTCTGCTCTGCCATCCTCCTCAAAAGGGTCGTCTTGTGCATCGTCGCCGGTTTCATGGGTCTGTTCTTGGTCTGGCTGCGCTGATGTTGGTGCATCTTCCATTTCAGTGTCCTCGGAGACTTCTGTCTTCTTGGTACGGCCGGGCATCTTGAACTGGTTCGAGGTAATGGTTCAGGGCTTCGTTGTTGAGTAGCAAGTGTCGAGCGCAGTAACGTTTTCTCTATCCGGTTTCGATATGTCGGCTGCTTGCTCAAAAGTTTTGGCGGGGCTCCAAGCTTGAATGTTATCAGCTGCGACGATACAGAAAAATTGTGAACAGCTGGCAAGGTTGACTCGCCATCTGAAGGACGGCCCGGCTCTTACTCTACCATGCAAGCCATATACGGTAATTTCATGTCACTCTTTCTACGTGCAGGAGATGTGTCGCTATCATTGGAAAATTGTATTATACATGCCATACGATACTTTTGATCTACCGGACCACAGGTGTCCCATTAACGTTGTTCATTGTTCTGTTAAAGTTTGTCGAGATTCTCTTCACACCAATCCAGTCTTGGACGGTTTACTGCCCACAAACCAACATAGCAAGAACTCATATGCTCACTGATATATCCCTATCCCCTCATTTCTGCACGAGCGAATCAAATACCAAGTCCAAGTTGTCGGATCCCATATGACATCTCGAAGCGCGCCGTCACGGCTATTGGTGCTGACCACCTCCCTCTGGTTGAGCCGATGCCACCACCATCAATTACGGCTCCCAATCACCACGGCATTTACAGCACCAACATGCATCTAGAGCTTCACCTGAAATCACCTTGGAACTATATTGACGCCCAGAGACGGGTGCCAACATTCAAATAGCAATAAGCTGAATTTGGCGTCCTCCTTTTGCCGCGAACTGGGCCCAATCCGGCATTCACTAGGTTACCTAGGCCGTTCCACTGCCGCGCGGCTAGATCAGGAGCTATTGACTGTCCCTGGAAAGGGTCAACTACCATAAATGTCAAGTATGACATGCGTATTATTATTATTCATTGCTATTGAGTACTTTTGGTTGACCTGCAAGTTTTTCTTAGGATCGACCGTGCTTTTGCTATCTGGGAAAGGCGACCAGGCAGGGCTCACTACCCTTGGAACCCAAGTTGCCAAGAGAGGTTGATGATGATGGGCGATCACACTGTTTTCGCTAGGATTCGATGATTTTCATTGCAGGACGACAGTGACGACATGATCTTCTCCAACTCCGCAAAGTGAGACATGTGCAGCAACCGATGGCGATAAGAATCTACATGGCGACGTGTAGAGCAAGCCTCGTCGCGCAAGACAACTGTAGAGTCAGAATCCAACACGGTCATCAGCGCTGGGACATTATTCCTATTGGCTGTTGTAAAGCAAAGCTTGTTTCAATACTTCCTGCACCCTGGCCGGCTGCACAGCTGATTGGTAATGCAACGTTCTCAAACACTGGCCATGTCAGCCGAATGCAGAGGTGTGGGCTGCCCTCTTAATGGTGGAGCAGCGTTCGGGACGCCGGCTCGTTGGCTTCACTGGGCAATAACAAGTCAGGAAATGGCGATCCCAGAACTTTTTCGGCCAAACCTTGCACATACACGATCTGCTCGCGATGGCATGCGCATTCAGAACCGGTATGGCCATCAGTGCTACGCCGCAAACACGGATCTGGTTGGGTGGAAAATTAGTGCTTGTTTTCTCCCTTGACCTAACAAAGCATAACATGTTCGCCAGTCGCAAGTACCAACGATAAGCCCATGATGCAGAGAAACATGTTCAGCCTCGGATCTTCAGACAAGAACGCCCATGCACCCTCCAACGGGCCGCACTGGTGGGTGTGAAATGATCCCAAGACTCGCGTCGCTTCAGTCCGAGCATGCGAACCAAGATAGTGACTCTATCCTCCACAGCAGCATTGAAATCATCATAATCTGAGATGACTGCGCCCGAATTGTACCACGCAACTCGTGTCCTTCAATATTCATGCTGTGCTTCGAGTCTATACCTTGGTGTTTTAAGTCTGTTCTGGGCAGGGATCGCAGCCCGACCACAAGCTCCCGCATCGCCAGGTGAAGATAGTCGGAGATCGTCAGGGTCAGAGACCCCTGTACGTCCAGAAAGCTCTGTCCGAAGAGTACATCACATCCGGGAGGGAAAACCCAGAAAAGGTATGAGTAGGTATGTACTTGCCAGTTGCGAACCGTGCATCGAAACGTGTATGTGGGGTGTTAACCTACGCTTCCAGCGGTTGAAGAATAGATCTCGTGATGATGAAGTCATTCCATTGGATATGGCGGGCTGCCAGTTGGGACTACATGCAGACACAATTTTCCGTTTTTATGTGCATCAATTCTTCATTCTTCACCGCATGAGCACCACGCATAGTCCTTCGTGGCTATGTTGTTTTGAATCTTTGGTAAACAACGTTTCCGAATGTTTGAACATGGGCGGCTGACAATAAAAGCGATTAATATATTGCTGTTCCTACATATCTGATACCCAGGCCATGGCGAATGCTACTGTGGCGGGTCTGGATCGTGCACGATTGCTACCAAAGGTTGGTAGCAGGCTCAGATGGCGGGGAAGTTGGTTCCAAAAGCTCGAACAGCGCTAAAGCAGGAGAAACACACCAGTTCCTCGGCCAGAGAGCTAGGACTAGAGAAGCGTAGATCAGGGGAGGGCCATAGAGGCAGATCAGTGAACTTTTTTGATCGATGCGTCGTTCTTTGGAGATCTGAACGTTATAATATTCCGGATTGACGATGGCAACGACGATGATTATGGTCACGGACGACCACATGGCACTGCCGTTGAATTCGTACAATCTTCTCCAGATGCCAATCCACCCAGGAGGACTCATAGGCCATCGTGCGACCTCACCCTGCTCGCCGATGGACAGGGGCGGACGACTAGTCCCCGTCAGCCCCTGTTCTTTCAAGCACCATCACCTGAAAACTCTAAATGACATGCGACTAGCGGTTTGAGGTAACATGTGTCAACCTTGGCGATTCGACAACCTTGCGACGCAGGCTGCTTACAGAGGTGCGGCAGATTGATCATATTGCTGCACGCTGGTGGAATGGTAGGCTGCTGTCTCATTCACCACAATCAATAGTGCGGAGGCGGCACGGTCTGGCTCGGAGTGAGCGAGGCCTTGCAGAGCGCTGCCAACCTGTCGAGGTTGTCGCATCTGGCAGCGCAAAGTTGGATCGGTCTTGGGCTGCTTCGACGGTGTCCAATCAGGCTCGGATACCTGGCAGGACCGCATGCACGGCTGGCAGCTGCACCGTAACACCGTGGGCTTTACGGGGCTCCAGTGCGCTCCAGTGGGCTCTGGGCGGGCTTTTTAGCATCAATGTAAAACAAGCCTACGGATTACGGAGGCAGACGACGAGCCCCCTTCTCCAGTTGGCTGAGCTGCATTTTCACCAGCAGTTGCCGACCCACCGTCGTTGGCCAAGCTGGGGGAAACTCGATCTGCGCTGGCTGGGTATTCCTGAACTATGGAATTTCGGACAGGGCCTCCTCGAATCCCTGTCTGCTACATATATGGAGTTGCGAAGGCGATCTTGTCGTATTCACATGCTGCCACCAGTGAAGCGGAAACGTACAATGCGTGTCGTCCTAGGTAGGTCTGTAGCATCACTGTAAGCCCGCTGAAGACAGAGCGGAAACTTCGTCTTACGTTTGGAAGGGAAAACTCAAGTTTTGGGGGCAAAAACTACGCAAAACGTCCACGGTTCGTATATTCAATCGGAACGTCGCCGAATTTCCAGGCTTAATTCAAATTCGCCGGTTTGCACGCTAGGAGACTTCTGATACGAGAGGCTTCTCACCATGTGTCTCTTCAGCAGGCCGGCTGCCCTTCTAGCAGGACGCAACGACGGCGCCACCGCTCTGAAATACTAGACGGGTGCGCCGCTGTGCGTGCCTCGATAGCAGGGGTCTGGCAGCTCGAGTGCCAGTCCCAAGACTGGCCAGTAGAACCCACACTTTCTCTCACACAGAGCTGTGTCACTCCCTATTCCGCCCTCCCCTTCATAAATCACAATCGTCAAGGGGGGCCACCATCGACAAGGGCCTGGGTTGCTGCTGCTTGGCCTTGCAAGTGGAGTCGCGTGGTACTTGATACGGTACGGAATACATCCATCGCATTGGGTGTGTGCAGGTGCATTCTCGTCGGGTCCTTCTGTCTGGGTTGCTGCTGTCTGTACATACAGACCACAGACGCTCTACCGACTGCATCCTCGACTTTTCCTTTTCTACTTCGCGCCGCCCAGACCCCTCCGCAGCCACTTGAAACTTCCTTTTCCTCTCTCCTCCTCTCCTTCCTCTCTCTCTTTCCTCACCTCACCTCCACCGCTCGTGTGCTCGAGTCCCTCGCTTCTGTTTCTATACGCTTTCCTTTCGTGGGGGTCAGGATCAACGTCGGGAGCGCTTGTGTGCCTGTCAATTGCGCAAAGTCCCCGTCCGCCGCTGGTACTGGTACAGCTATCTCGAGTCTGCTTGCCTATCACGCGCGAATCGTCGACTCTTCCGGGGCCCGCTTCAGGTCAGCCACCGTCGGCACTTGCCTATTATATAACGACGAATTAGAGACATCTTCGCCCCGGCGAGTCGCCAACCTGTGCATCACCCGCACGCTAGAAATAGCAGCATTCCTGCTTCCCGTCTATTCGTGGCGATCTAGAAACGAAGAGGGAATAAGTCGCTCGTTACAGTCGACACAACAGGCAGCCGAAAAATCCCCGTCTCACTACTATCAGAGTGACGCAGCATTGGCAACGAAAGCGCGATCCAGCTTCTCGGCGACTTTCGAAGGAATCGCAAGAACACCAGGATTGTCAGCATCGAACCTCGAGTTCTCGACTGTCGCGCGATCCACCTGCCACTCCCGATTCCGGCCAAAGTGTATCTAATTCGACAAACGGTGCATTTTCTTTTGCAGGAGACTGTTTTGCCTGCCCCTAATTCTCTCAAGCACGTATCAAATACGACGATTCGGGCTACGGCATCCGAACTTGGACGAGCAAACCTCGGAAAAGGACGAGGGCACAACTGCTTACTGCGGCGAAGAATCTGATAGCGTTGGTTATTCTACCAAACCACCCCGTCTAATTGTCTGGACGAACGGAGAAGCTGCGTATTCGCCAAGGTCGGACGATATTTGTTCGCCAGTCTGCATATTCGCACGCTGTAACATCCTGTGTTCAGCACTCTAATCAATTCCCGACCCGGGACCAGCATTAATTCAGCCGGCAAGAGGACAGCCTCAATCACCAGACAACCACCACCATACTCCACCATACTCCACCAATTCCTTTTCCATTAACTTTTCACAATGAGCGCAGCAATCGCAATGGCTCCTTCACCGGCACCTCACGACAGACCAGCCTTTGCTGACCTTGCACCCGCCACTGTCGCGAGTGCACCGCCAACTGTATTGGCCGTGGCTCCTGCGCCAGCATCTTCACCTGCTATATCTCGCCCGTCAGCTCCTTCGGCGACGCCGAACGCGACTACGACGCAGCGCACCGGCAGCGGCAGCCCGACAAGACCAGGCCAAACGACGAAATCATCGCCCCCTAGCGCGTAAGTTATCTTCTGACATTCCTCCTTCAGTCCAAGACAAGCCCAGTTTCTGTATCGCAGGCACTGACATTTGGCAAAACCATAGTCGGAGTGCAGTGGGCTCAGCCGCACCCAAGATCGTTGTCAAGAAGGAACCTGGGTCCCCCGTGATCCCTGTTGCGCGTCACAGACCCCGAAAGCTGGATCTCTCCAAGGGCGGTCTAGCCGGCTCGGGAGCGCAGACGGCACGACTCCCTGGCGAAAGAGATGGACTCGGAATCATGGAGGTTGGGCTCGCTTGCTTGTCTCCTGGCTTCGTCACACAAGATCCCGCCATGAAGGAGCAATTGCAGCGCAGTATGAACGTACGGGAGCAACAGCGCCAAATCATCGAGGCTAGACTGCAACAGCAATCCGCCAAGGGCGACAGACCGGATACTGGGAAGGACAAGGACGGTGTAAATCAGTTTGCAGCCAAGACTCCTGGTATGTCGAGACGCAACAAGGCGCCTCCCGGACTGAGCATTGTGGCACCCTCTCACGAGACGTTTGCCAACGAGCGAGTCATCCAGTCTGCGCCTCTTGGTCAGACCTTCACCGGCAGACACAACCCCCACCCGCTGACCAGACACATCACCAACCAGCCCTCGAACCTGTCTAGTACATCTCACATCCACCACGTGCCTGCACAACAAACGGCAAACCGCCTGCCGCCCATTGCGGACGTGTTTGGCTCGGGCATCTCGCACCACGAAGCCAACAACCGCTCTCTGTACCCCGGTTCTAGTCACGGTCCTCCAACCTCACCCGGTCACCCCTCTCAGCATGCCCAGGCACCCCTTTCCAGCAGGCCTCGGGAATACAAGTCTGCCGAGGAAGCTCAGCATGAATTAGCTGGAGGTCGGCCTGATCTTCTACCCAAGATCGTTCACTACACTGGCCATCAGCCACCAACCCCACCCTCTCCGAGAACCGGGATTCCGATGCAGGACCACAGCCGTAGTGCCAGCAAGCGACGACGAGCAGACTACGAGGAGGGTGGTAGCCCACCTCTCGGCCATGGTCCCTCTGCTACAAGACGAACTGGACCATTCGGCAGCGGTCGCGACAGCCCTGAGTCTCAGCGATTGAAGAGAGAAGAATTCTTGCGCATCTGTGAGAGGGCGTGGGATCTCTTCCACTCGTGAGCATCACGGCGAATGCCATATAGGCGCATCACTCTGTACACATAACCCACGACATTTGATGCACGACATGAGATCACGTTCTAGATGCCTGCTTTCACATTTTAGGAGGTCTCGATATAAGCATGCAATGTGTATATCACACTATTCTGAGCGGAGCATGGAACACAGCGCTCCTATTCAATGCGTGGGCGAGACGACAGCCCTCTATCAAATAAAGGCAAATTCCCGAGGGTATCGAGTCACGCCTGAGGGTATAATGTACTTAATACATGATCGCGGTCAGAACCTAATGAATACCTCTTGGAGCAGGCTGCGGGACTGGACAGCTCTTTTAGGTGCTGCTGCTCTCGGCTGAGCGAACTCATTGGGACACCACAAGGGTCATTTCCATTACCGGATGCACCGGTCATTTCATACAGTTATTAGGACGAGGACATATGTCCTTCAGAGGTCACTAGACCATTGGCATGACGGCCTCTCTTTTTATCATGGGGGTTTATTTCTTGATGATGGGCAGGCTCTGGCGGCGTGGGAGAAGAAGAAATGAAGTCACGAAGTCGAAGCGACTGTACGATGGCTTTGGAATGTGGACCGCCTCTAAAGGCGCTGGTCTCAGGGGCAAGCCGCGGGAAGGGGGCGCAGAGTATTTACGTACGTGGTGGTATCCCCACGAGGGCCCCGACTTTACAAGATGTTGAGAGTGTATATAATATCAAGAATATTTTTGACACCTGACTGTTTTAACTTTTCGTTCTTTTGCCACCGAACCCAGATGACTGCTTTCCTACGTACACGTCCCGGTACAATTCTAAACAATCGTTGAAAGCTCGTTGACCGCACCCTAGACCAAGCGGCTAGTAGCAGTTGGTATCATCGATCTCGGAGGCAATGAATTCAATACTAAAAGTGCCCCTCGAGATATAGAGCTTTATTGGGAATGGGGGGTGGTATACAGGAGGAAAATATGCATTGCTTTATTATATATTCCTAATAATCATTAATGTCCACGACCCGCCTGTTACTTCGTGTTGTATTCAAGACGAGTGAGATACACCCAGCACAAGGAAAACCCTGTCAACCGCTGTCACGTAGCTAGGCTATTGCCATAACTGCATTAGCTAGGTCTAGTAGGAAGGTAAATGCATTCTTTCATGAATCATGTGCCACGACGTACCTGGGGTCTAGAAGCAACATACCAAGGCCAATTCACGACCTGATGAGATACAAGTAGCTGATGTGTTGCGATAAAATCAGTCAGCCCTAATGATCATTTGTTGCATGCTGTCCTTAAGTAGCTGTTGCTAGTCTAGACATTGCGAGAAATGCCGCACTATAGTCCGCGTTCACACACGTAAAGGATCAAGATAATGGAACAGACGCAAACTGAAATCATGGGCGATCAAGTATTCGATTCTTCATCGAAGGTAGCTAGTTGCTCGTGCCCTCCATACGAAAACATTCATCCTGCCGCGACGCTAGGCGCCGGGGCAAAATGAAGCTTATGACGAAATAGCAAGAGTCAGTCTAGTTACATCCTCTCATCCGAGGTGGCTTGAAATCAACCCATGGAGTCCTCCGATGTATCTTTCCCAGCCCAGTGTAATGCAAATCGCACTCCTCTCTGCCGCAGTCTTCATCTAAACCCTCTTGATTCTAAGATATCAAGGTGATGACAATCAAACATTGCCTTCCACTGTGCTCCAGACACACAAAATGAGCGGACCGCCCAGCGCCTTTCTCTGAGTAGTTTCCGGAGGATGCGAGTATGATTTTGTACAGATATTGAGCCATTGTATTTCAACGCTCACTCGCAGTGCGCAATGGCACATCTACCAAATCCTATCCCGTGGATGTGCTGCGCGGTGGGTCCCTGGGCCCTGTTGTGTTTTTCTCTTTTCAATGCCGAAACCTCGTCAAGTTCGTTAAGCGGAAATATCATGTGAAAATGGGGGAAGAGAAATGAAGAAATCAGAGAACGAGAGAGAACACCACAACTCCTTTGCTAAAGCATGTGAACCCGTTCATTCATTCAAGCAGGATGCTTGCTCCCTTAAGTTCGAGACTGGTCGCTCGAAATGCTGCGAATGTGAAACCCGGGGAATGTGTTGGTGAACCCGTCCTTTGGATGGGAACACATGAAGTTCGTGAAATGCCATGGCTCAGACTGGATTCAGCCCGTGTGAGCATGTCCTAGACACAAGACAGTTTCACAGGCGCTTGAAGCCGTGTCAAAGACCCTCTTCGCCGGCCTTGCAAAGTTTTATCTCGCGGCCCCATTCCGATTTCAAGACCTGCGAAGCCGTGATACGCCGAGACGGGTTGGGGTCCAGAATGGAATAGATGACGTTACGACACCGAGCCTAGTCGTCGTTCATGTTTAGCAGGTCGTACATTGTCAGCTCTGAGGATGGTTCAACTTACACGGTGCAACGACTCTATAGGACCATACCCCTCCTCATCGCGACGACCTTCGAGGTACCGCTCGTAGAACTCGTCCTCATCCTTCTTGGCAACGCGCCACAGGTGCCTCCCTGTGCGCATCGCCATATATATCACGCCGCATGCCCACACATCCACAGCGCGGGCATCGAACTCTCGATCTATGTACTCCTCGGGCGCGATATAAGGCGCCGAACCACACAGCCCGGAAACCATGTGAGCATCATTCTCCCAAGCCATGCGGAAGCATTCGCCATTGCCAAAATCCGTAATCTTCAGGGCGCCATGGGATGTCAGCAACAAGTTCTCAGGCTTCATGTCCCTATGAGCGACGCCCATCTCATGCATATATTCGACACCTCGCATCATTTGCTTGAAGTAGCAGTCCGCCTCCTGCACCTCGAGCTTGCCAGCGGCGAGCACAAGGGTATACAAATCTCCGCCCGAGCAAAACTCCATGACTTCGCAGTAATCACCCTTCGAGTCCTTGAGCAGATCCAGGGTGTGAATAACATTCGGATGGCGTAGGGAGGAGGAGATGCAGAACTCGGCAGTCAGTCGCTTGCTGTACTTTTTCTCCGTCTCCTCAGGTCGACGACGGAATTCCTTGACAGCGAAAAGCTTTTCGCCGTTTTCGACCTTCTTGTGGGAGATTCGCACTATACCAAAGGCGCCACGACCAACAACCTCCTGGCATTTACCATACTTCTCAATCAAGGTGGTGGTAGCATTCGGGCCACCTTTCCTGTCACCGGCGAGCGAGTCTTTCTCCTGCTTCAGAGTGTCCACCCAGTTGGAGACGAGCGACAGATCAGCTTCTGGCGCTTGTTCGTGCTTCCTGCCGAGCAAGGACTTCCACATGTCCGACAGCTTCTCCTGACGCTTGCTGCCCTTCAAGTGGTGTTCGTGGCCTCCCTGCACGTTTGCATTGACGATATACCTCTGGGACTGGGTCGTCTTGGAAGTGGTGGATACAGCGCCCTCAGCAGGCTTATTGTTGGTCGACGGCTTGCGGACCGGCTGCGGCGGCGTTCTAGCCGCCGCGGTCGTGCTCGCAGTAGAATTCGTCTGGCTGACGGGGACGGGCTCAGAAGTGGTGGTAGCCTTGGGGAGGTCGCCCTTGCTGGAGAACATCCTCGTCAGCCTGTCCTTGACCGAGGCCTTCTCCGTCTGCTTGGGCTGGCCGTCGGCATTGAGAAGTCCGTTGGCGACGGGCTGGCCATTCTGAGGCTTGAGCTTGGGCGATCGGGTGGGAAGCTCGACGGATCTGATGGACGAGGGCTGTGAGGCTGGAGGAGTCGTCTTGTCCGAGGCGCTCGTCATGATCGATGAGCTGGACATGTTAGGCATCGGGGCGCGGCTTTGTGGCAGTTGAAGCCAAGGTCCAAGGGTCGCCGGGGGTGCTTGGCCGTGGGGCAGAGCGACTGGGGGGTGGAAAATGCGACCAGCGGTTCGACGAAGCCAGGCGGGCGGGTTGGTGGTGATGGGTGACTGGCTTGTGCTACGGGATGATGGCAGTGGTGGCGGCGAGATCGCCTTTGGGGTGGGCTAAGCCCGGTGTTGGCGACACAAACGAGAGAGCAAAACAGCTGCTGCGTTCGACTGGCGGGTTCCTTCGCTGCGGGAAAGCAGGAAAAGGAGGAGAATGGAAAAGCGGGCTATGGTGAATTTGTACTGTACTGTAGTGTAGTGTAGGGCGGTGCCGACTGGACGCACCGAGGTGGTCCGCTGGGTGCTAGCTAGGTGCCAACTTAGCGAAGGAAGTCCTTGGCCTCGGGGCGAGTAGGGTGGCCCCTCTGTGGGGAGGTCGCTTCTTTATTATTAACCACCCTTCTAGCGCGTAGGGCAGGTAGCACTAAATAAGTAATAATGTGTAAGGTCTCGTAAGCACGCGTGGAATGTGGTGATGGTCCTTCTGGAAATCCGACTCTGGCGCGGCGCGGATGGTGATGTTGGGTTCGAGCAGCTTCCGTGTTCAATGTGTCAACCGTCGAGTCTGCAACAGCACAGCACAGCACAGCACAGCACAGCACGGGTGGGCCGGGGCGTTGTGGTGATGGTCTTTGGGAGGAACCTGTAGACTGGTTCCAGCAGGTGTTAGAGGACGAGCAGCGGAAACGCAGATTGATTCCGGCGTGATAGTGTGTGGGCGATCATGATTAAATGCTGGACGACGGGGTGGTAGATAACGGCTGCACTTCCTCCTGACGACACGTTCTCTTCTGAGACGGATCAGATGCCACTTTGGCAGACTAGAGCAGACGACGGGCTGTGGAGCAGGGTCGCGCAAGTCAAAGTAGTAATAGGGCGCTGCGATTTCTTATGGGGAACGGGGAGCAGAAAACGACTCCAACGGAACAGAGGAATTGTGTTGTTAGACTCGCGGTGCTGGAAAAGCGGGAATCGATACCCGGCAACTATGATGCGGTGGGATTTGCGATTCGCGATTCGCGATCAAGCCACGGGCAAAAGGGGGGCCGCGAGAGGCCTCCCTCTAGGCGAGAAAGTCAAGGCCTTTAGTACTTAAGAGCGAGGGTACTTTGAAATGCGCAGCGCTCCGGTTGGTCACCGCCGCCTTTGTCTCTGCTAACAGTGCTTTATATGCAGCTCGAATGAGGGGATCGAGCATCAGACACCATGTTGAGATCTTGGCGTGGGATAAGCCGCTCTGCTCGTGCTCGCGTGCATGCTGGGTTTCCACTGCCCTGCGCCAACCAAAAGCCGATTGCTGCTGAGAAACGCCGTGGGCCAGCGGAATGATTCATACGCAGCAGCTCATACGCACGCATGACTAAGGGGGATACGGTACAATGTAGCCACCAAAAATCTCTGGATGCAAGTCACCAAGCCCGTACCTCGTTCTGCTCCAAAATCCCAGGTTGGTACTCATCCGGGGCCAGCAGCCAGAAGCATGCACGGAACGGTTTGGCTACTGTACGGAGACTGCAGGTCGTCAGTAGTAGCACTGACTAGCCGACCAGGTCATCCACAAGTCGGGTATCGGGGGTCCCATAGCTTGGGGCTGCCATGGTGATGCCCTCTTTCTCAGAATTACTAATACAGTTTCTGCCGGCGGTGGCCATTACCCGCTGCCACACAAAGAAAAGTCTGACCTCAGCAATAATAAAATTTCCCCCCTCATCATGAGCTAGTCAGTATTTGTCTGCTGGGGCGCGGGTGGCGGTTGAGTTAATTCCTGTCTCTCTTACTTCTTTGACAAACTCTAACGATAAAACGTTACCATGGGCAAAAAACCCCCTTCTTTCTGATGAGGCTCTGGGAGTGACGCTATCTGGTAGGTCATATGATGAGGATCACAAAGCAAGGTTGTCACGCAGAGGCTGGCTGTCCTTTGTGGCTTCGTACCTTATGATCGCCATCTGACAATGCAAAGAGAGGCCACATTACGATTCTGATATCAGCTAGCTACGTGCTGTACGAAAATAGAAAGTCTTGCAATTGCTCATGCCGATGGATGAGCATGCGGCTGTTCATTTCTTGTCTAGTATACGGTCTAGAACAAGCTTTGGATCGCATTGCGCCAAGCCGTGAGACGTAGGGCTACCTACCCCCTGAGGACGATAGGATGCGGCGCTCAGCCCGGGTCTTGTCTAGAGATCACTCTCTGATGATTTGTCCTGGCTGGTTTGGGGACGTCAATGAAGCCTCTTCTTCGAGGCCGTTGTCCAATAACGACTAACATGCTGAAATGCTCCACCCAAGATCCGTATTATGGACGGCTACGGGGTTGGGATGAGCGACCCAATGGCTCCATTCCGATCTACTAGTCCCAGTGCAAACTTCCGGCGAGAAGCCGATTTCCTCAGACTCTCTTCCTCGGTTACCCGCTGCATGATGCATTTGATTTGTTTTGGCTTTGTATGAGGCATTTCCAAGGGGCCCTTCGGACTCAACAGTTGCGCACGCGTGTGCATCTACATACTGTGGAATGTCGACCGTACCCTAGGTACTCAACGCATCGCATCGCATCGCTTCTCCCCGCGGCTCCCTGAGCTGCAACCCCGCTACCCAGGCATTAGGTACTGCCATCATGTACATATGTAACCTTGGGCACCACGGCTAACAACTACTACACCGCTTCCACGACCATGAGCCCATCGGTCCTCTCGTGGCAGACGCAAATGCAGCGGCCAAGCTGCCCAGGGCATGCATCTTGATACTCTAAAAGGCCGTGTGATGATGATTTGGCAATGCATTCGACCCTGTGAGAGGAGGGAGGGCTTCACCGTCCATGCGGCAGCCCTCAGATGGATATCAGACTCTGCCCATCACTCACATCTCACCAGGGCCGCGGCGCATGCCGTGCAAAGCTTAGCTACGGGTCGAAGAGGGCAAGAGCTATCATCCATGGCGATAGCTCCATACCTGCATGCGGCAGCAGCACGTAGCAGTATGTAGCAGCCTTTTGCTGCAGCCTTCGCAATTGCCTACCTGGCTTCCGGTTGGTTACAGCTTCTCCTCCATGCATGCTCGACTACTCTCTACATTGTGGGCATGCTCTTCACCCTACAAGGCCCCTTCTCTTTCGTCAATTCAAATACCTGCAGCCTACTGCAGCATACCATGGGGAGGGGTCGTGCGACACCACCAACAACAAGGTATCGCGGTACGTACAACCGGCTCTTAGTAACCATTTTACATGAATCCTTTCTCCAAAAATAACCGAAAGAAAAGAAAGAAAAAAAAAGTCCCGGTAGCTCGGCACGAGTTCGTGGTAGCACTAACTATACTGCCGTGTCCCGCCACTATGTATGCTCGAATATATCGAGTCTGGCTCAAGGACCATCAGTCCACTGGCCGTTCCCAGCGGAGCCGAGTACCAAAACACTTCCTGGCACATGGCAGCCTCACTCCCGCGGGAGCCATAGTTCAGCCCGGGGGAGTGCAAGCCACTCCATCCTGGAAGGAGGTGAGTGACCTCTATTGGGTTGTGCATGACGATATTAGTATTCCTTGAAGATACCCCAAAGATTAGGATCGTGGTCAGAGTCCTATCCGTTTCATGCTAGGGTCCGACAAGGGCTTTGCCATGTTGCGGCTCGTAGGAAATGAGATGACTGGCTGGCGAGCCTGACGTCACAGTTCACCCAGGTTCCAGAGAAACATCGTGGGACCCTTGTAGTCGTTGTTCTAAACATGTCTGCAACAAGATCTGTCCTGAATTGCGCGATAATCGACAGGGCAATTGTCGCCAATGAGCTGACCCGTGTTCATGATCTTCGAAACTAATGGCCATGCTTCTGACGGCGCGTTATCTTTGACCGTCCCTGCAACCTATACCGCTGCGCGTCAGTGTAACATTGCTGTCAGCCGTATGCTTTAAATAAATGAAAGCATGTCTGCACCCTGTCATCGGCCGTACAGCACCATGAACAGTACTGACACAATGACATATCAGATTTCATGCCAAGCCTCAACGGCACATGAACTAGGTAGATATCACTTGAATCCAAGACATCCCGACTGAACCATACGTGTCCACCTCCATAGTGACGATCATGCTTACAATGAGCTGGACACATCCCGGGCATTTCCGATCAAGGCGGCACGCACGGTAATTCGTATGTGGTGCTCCTTGGAACAACACCGCATTCGAACCAGTCTTTCATCATTTGCAACCAACGAACTCGTAGAAACGAGCTGACTGAGACACAAAAAGCAACGCATGGCGGAATCTTGGTGTCACTGATAAGCAGGAACGGCGAAGTACAGGCAGCTGGTCACATATGCATGTGTGTCAATAGTTCAGTCGGCAGGAGAATTTACTCCCTCATTCCAGCAAGCTCCACGATTATACTACCTTATTACCCTTGCCAGTAAATCAAAACCTAGCAACATAACTGGCTCGGGATTGCGAAGCCATCACTAATCTGTCCTTTGGTCGGGGCGGTGATGAAATTGGCCGTCTCGGAATGAGTTTGATTAGCTTGAATGTCCCGCGTTGTTGTGCTAACTGTCACTGCGGAGGCTGCAGTAGGCTGCCCAGGAACATCCAACCTACCAGCTCTAGAGGAAACTTAAAAAGATTGGTCTTGTACCGAATAGCCCGTTTCTCTGTAGAGGCCATCAAAGCCGGGACGAGAAAATGGGAAGTCCTCGTTTTCCTGAAGCGGACGAGAGAGTCAGATCATTGTAGATATATTATATCTCCATGGCAGAACTACCGCGCACATGAGCTAAGAATACAAATTATGCAATTGTGTTATGCGTGCCTATAAATACAAGAACTCCATTGTTTCCTGTTTATTTCGGCAATCATTTTATTCCATTTGTAAACTATGGCCGATTGCTGGACTGTAAATGTCGCACTCGAGAGGACGAATCAGATGCATTTACCTTCGAGTAATAGTGAAAAAGGAATTTATGCAGTACACTATGCGGCCACTCGCAATATCAATGAATGTATTTCATTCAAGTCAATCACGACCCGCAAAGTTTCAAGTACTACCATCTTTCATAATTGTCTGGTCATCCCCTCCAATCAACCTACTATATCAGCCCACGACTTCTCATATATAAGCTTGCCTGCCCCCGTTGTTTACAAAGTTACTCACCGCTTTTCCCCAATGCCAGCCATCTGTGATTTTCCAGCAGGGAATGTGGCCCTGGTCACGTCGGATTGATTCTTGCCCCTCCAAGTTGTGGAAAGGATCACCCATTGTCAGTGATGATGGTCTTCGATCACATACCAATCGTCCCCATACCCGCTGTGAATTTTCTCTCACGTATAGTGGGACAGTTATCCGATTTGAGGCACATGTTTACATGAAGATTGGTAGACTGACCCCAAGCTTTCCTTTCGCGTCGAGATCATCGGCCAGTGCGTGTATCAGTAGTCTAGAATATGACCCAAAACGCCCGTAACCCTGCCGATATGGTATCTCGCTCATGTCGTATACAGCCCATTAATTGTTTGCTTCCAGAGTTTGCGCTCCAGCCTACTTTTCATATTCGTGTAGGTTCTCCCATCTCGAGTGTCCTACTAATTGATAGACTGGACTGTCCCTACTACTCCTTCGAGTCCTTTGACTCTCCAGCGGCTTTCACCTTGGCTCCTGACATGGTGCCCATGACAAGTTCTGCGAACCTGTGGCCTTTCTCTTTAACGGTCTGGACCGAGTCATAACTTTCGTTCTTCTTCGTTTGAATGGTGTCCTTGAGGTGTTCTTTCTTGGACTCTTCCACATTTTTGTCTTTCTCCTCGGCGGCACTACCCTCTTGGCGATGCGCAAGATGCATGTGTTCTAGGGTCCTGGAGGCTGCCGAGCTGGCCTTATTTACCCCCGACGATGCGATGTTAGGGAGGCTGCGGCCCGCCTCCATGATCATGCAGTCATCACCAAAATACTTCTCCTTCTCACTCACGAACCTAGTAAGGTATGTCGTGCGGCGGTTGCCACGCTTCTCGGAGCGGATTCTTCCCACCTCTGCCTCAAAGGCGCGGTCGTATATGTCGTAGTCAATGCCCGTGGGTGAATCAGAGACAAAGTCTGCCGGACTCTCCGCTGTTGCAAACTCATCGCGACCGCCCATTCCAATGCCTAAGAAGAGTGCGTTCGCCTCCGTGGGATCCTGGGCATGGCCCTTCTCGCCAGACGAACCCTGCCTCGAAGGTTGGTCCGTGGAGGCGAGGTAGGCTTTCCTTGTTTCCACAAGCTCAGCTGCTTCGTCAGCAATGGACCTGTGTCTTGGCCGATTCCCAGGTTGCGATCCCCCGGCAGTGGGTGTGGTTTCTTGAGACGTCTCGGGGACGTGGTCCGGTATTTCTAAAATTTTGGGCGTCCGTGGCGACTTTAAGTCAGGTGTTCCGACTCTACTCTTGTATATAAGTCCCTTGAATTTGTGGATCGCAATCATCTGAACGAACATTAATTATGGCATTGATGGGTGTCTCTTTGAGGTGTACTTACCACTGTCAACATGTGGCTCATCTTACGAGTCAAAGCATGATTGACTTCGAGTTCGTTGGGCGGCTCTACAAGTTCTGAGATGTTTTCTTCTTCGGACAGAAGAGGATCATCCCCCGCCTTGGTAACCCATGGATGATTCTGACGTCGTTAGTCTCATTTCCATGGCCAGTAATACGGGAAATCTTACTCTGACCTCCCTCATACTTATCCTTTGGTCCGGATCTTTCTGCAAGAGGCGTCTTAACAGGTCAGTTAGCTCCGGATCCTCGTCGGTCGGAATCGGAATCTCCTCCGTCCGAATAGACTCGTACACCTCCAGGACATTGTAGCGATGGAAAGGAAGTCTACCATATTTCAGACAGTAGAGAGATATACCCATCGACCACAGGTCGGCGGCTTTGCCAGATATATCACCATGCTTGGCGACACACAACTCAGGAGGGAGAAATGCCGGTGAGCCCGCAGATTTGGCCGTTCTCATGTCCTCTGGCTTCTCGAACATCTCGGAAACCCCAAAATCCACGATTTTGAGGCAGTCCTCGTCGGTGAGCAGAAGGTTGTCTGGCTTGATATCACGGTGTATAATTCCTTGTGCGTGCACTGCCGTGAAGGATAAGTTTCAATGTTACAAGAGGGTTCACGTAATACAGACTTACGATACTCGATGCCGAGAACCATATCGCGAAACCAATACCGACACTGCTCCGCAGGATATGGATCGGCATCCTCCTCCAATCCGACTTTCATGATCACCCCCTTTTTGCACATCTCCAATACCATCCATAGTGAATCTTCTTCCGGGTCGTCCAGGACCTCGATCAACGACACTAGGTTCGGGTGATCAAGTTTTTTCATAATGGCGATCTCTTCGCGAATGAGAAATAGAGAGTCTTTGGCTTCGGCCGCTTCATGGCTGCTGATCTCTTTCCTATGCGCGGACCATGGCGATCGCATGCCGCGGCCCGGTTTCATGCCGCCGGGCCGCTTGAGGATGTTCGACTGAGCTCGTTTCCGCAACCGACTCTTGGAGAATTCCTTCATGGCCTGGCGATTCCCATGTCAGCGTATCCCTACATGCCACTGCTGTACGGTTTGGTTCCTCACATATTCGTTACCAAACTGGTCGGTCGCCAGATGCACGGCACCATATGACCCTCTGCCAATCTCCTCCTTGATGATATATTGGTTTATCCTGAGTTTGGTGCCTTCCGTATCATCGCTGGTATATTCGGATCTGGCATTGAGTGTTTCCTGTTGCGCATCTTAGCCCTGGCTGCTTAGCGAGCGCGCCCGCGACCGCCCCGCGACAGGTCGACCAGTTACCCACCTTGACCTCACGATGGTGACTCGGCGTCCTTTTGTGCTGTCTCAGGGGACTGTGGTACTGCGGGACAGCAGGTGCTGATCTGGCATCATTAGCGAAAGACTTGCCAACACTGGCGGCCTTGTGCGCAGCCTCCATCTCTTCCTCTTGGTGCTTCAATGCTCCATAGGCTTCACGTGGCGGGGTTGCAAGATGACGCTTTTTCTTACATGTGAGACGCGATGGAGGGGCGGCGCTCTTCCGCCGCGACGTCCTTATGTATCGCTATGCGCGGCGAGGGCATGCTGTTCGTACTAGTGATATGCCCTCTAGCCGGCGCGAGTCCGTCTGCTACGGGCGCCGCTGAGGGCTCGGTTGCGGTCGCGGGTTCCGTCATGGTTGCGTATAGTGCATGTATTCGCAGCTAAGACTTAGCAGGCAGAATATGCCGCGCCGACGGGGGGTGGTTGATTTCAAACTAACAGGGACGGGAAGTTAATGGCGTCTGCTACTTTCACGGAGTTTTACACTCTTGCCAGGCTCGAGGAATATGTAAGCACTTCCAGCACGTCGTGGTCGAGAAGGAAAAGTCCGAGCAGATCGAGAGCTTCAGATTTTGGGAAAAGGTGAATCCACATCAGCTCTCCAGCAAATGGCCCCTCAATCACTCGCTCACTCATGCCGGCCAGCCGTCCAAAGCTGTACTTACACAGCATCTTCCTCAGCCCAACGAGATAGCCAATTCCGTGATTCAGCGAATGACAGCGTAGGGCTTACATAGTACACCTACTATCCTTGCTGCAGCCCATCGACCCTGGTCTTGTTCCAGTTACGAAACAGGCGGCGAGTGGACAGCTGAACGACTGACGAACTGAAGCTTTCTCAATTTACTGGGGACCTGCCCGCTTTGCACCCCGCCGTCCCACCTGTGCATGTGGGCGGCACTCAGGTCCCTTGTCTTGGGCCCCTATTAGCGGCAAAGCGGCTTACGAGAAGGTGTCTTGGATCGTCAGCCTTTGGGGTAGCACAGCGCCGCAACGTATCGCGATATCGACCTAATCCAAACGTGCCGAACTCGGGCCGCATACCCAACTTTGCATTGTGACTGGCGGAACTACCATCTCTCAACCCTCTGCACCATAATCGTTGCTTCTTGGACAAGGGCAGAGAAGCGAACACACGCGGGAAACGGTGTGGGCATGTGAATGCCAGCACCATCACTCAACCTGAACCATGCCGGTCCAGGTGTATTCATTCTACATCTTTGACAGACACAGTACGTTCTCTCCCTCCCTCTCTTTTCCCCTGCAGCATTGCTCAAGCTCGGCGACTAACTCGGGGACCACTCATCAGCCGAGTGTATATACACAAAACTTTGGCTCTCGGCAGCACCGCCGGCCATCTCCAGCTCGGATCATGCACCTCCCTCTGCAACGACGGCGGCCCAACAAAAGGCAACTGCCAACAACCTCCTGCGGAAGGCCAACGATGACGCCAAGCTGATCTTTGGCACCATATTCTCACTGCGCAACATGGCGCGCAAGCTAGGCGGCGACGACGACGCCTTCATCAGCTACCGGACGGGCCAGTACAAGCTGCATTACTACGAGACGCCGAGCAACCTGAGATTTGCCCTCTTGACGGAGCCGGGCGCGCCTGGGATGCGGAATGTCTTACATCAGATATATATCAATCTTTGGGTCGAATATGGTAAGTCTGGCCGTCATTGTTTTTACCAATCAAGAGGGAATTGGCAAAAGTGAACGAGAGAAACAAACGGGAAAGGGACAAAAGAATGGGTTATTGCGCCAGGAGGATATTTCAGGCACAGAACGATAATGACTGACGTAATCTCTGAATAGTGGTCAAGAACCCTCTTTCGCCCGTCGAGCACAAGGGCGGCGAGGGAGTCAGGAACGAAATGTTCGAGATGGGACTCGATAAGTTTGTCAGGGGCTTGATGTGAACAATCCTCGGCCGATGATACCAAACCATACGAAGGTGGCGGGAGTGAGGCGTAAGAAGACGCCATGGTTCTCGAGCAGCACTCCCCAGCCAGGTGTAGCATATGCTGCTACACACAGGCCAATAGGGGCTTATCAGACATGCATATGAAGCTGCGTCTGTTCAAGCATTACAAACGAAGATAAAGCGTCCACGAATGAATATCTTGATGCCGAGCTATGTCTCCATATTTATTTATACACGCTGTTCTTTTATGCTAGTAGCATATTGATCTCATAATACAGGTACCCAAACCTAGATCACAATACGCCTGTCCTATGATGAAGCCCGCCTTGCCATGTAATCGTGACCATTTCATGAATAGTATTCCCGTACCCCTTGCCGTTGAAACCGCGTCCGCGACTACGTGCACAACATCAGACGATGCTGAACTATGATTGTTCTGTCGCCTTTTCCCACGCACTTTCGAAAGAGGTTTGCGTCGGCTGGTCCCGGTCAACAATAACCACACTCTCGGAGACCTGACTTGGTTTTACGCCTTGCGACTGAGAAGTAGGTTCCGGCTTGGCAACATTTATGAAGCCGTCATCAGGTTGAATTTCGTTTTCCCAATTACTCGAGTAGACCACTGCAGCAAACGCCTCCAGGTCTTTCACACCTTCCATTTCCTGCAGATATTCATTCGGCATTCCGTTGCCAATCACATGTGCCTGGCGTGTCAGCACTGAGAGGATTTTTGGCAGCAAGACAACCTTGGATATCTGCTCTTCCTCCAACTCGGGGATGCTGCCGCTCGTTGGCTGCGTCTCGAAGGTCCCCTGGAGAAGCTTTCCATTCAACAGAAGCGAGAAGCCGGAGTCCAGGAGCAGTGTCAGCACATGGCTGAAGGCGGGTGACTCGACCAAATCAGATGTTTCGTCTAGCATGCGGCGGAGGGAACTCGATATTGGTGAGGGAGACGTCGAGGTATCTATTCCAGTCTCTGCAGTCGCACTGTCGCCTAAGACACCCGACTCCTTTAATACAAAGGCCTCTTGATCTTGCGGTGGAAGAAGCAAGGAAAGCCACTTCGGGCCCTCAGTTGGGCCCTCGATCTTTTTCCGTACCTCGAGGGCAAGTTGGGAGAAAGTATCGAAGCTGAGAAGATCGCGGGGGCTGAGGTGTCCAAAAACGTCCCGGACAGCCTCTTCCACTCGCTTCATGAGGTCGTCCCATCCCCTGTTCAATAGCCACCAACTAAAGGTCAAGTACTTTCTGTTCGTGTCGAAGTCATTTCCGTACGATTGTTCGGAGTTGTCATCGTCGTTGTTTTCCAAGCTTATTGTCGATTGTCCTGTCCCTGTCGCAAGTGAAATGACACTGGAGAGGTAGCTGCGGCGGCCGAGAAGGTTGAGTTGCACCCTCGTGAGCATCGTCAACAGCGCAAGAGTGTAGATTAGCGTGAAGGCTCGTGTAATAGCTGAAACTGTCAGTACAATGTCCGTGTAAATGGTAGTGACGTCTGCCCCAGCTCCGACTCACAGCTTATAGTCAGGTCGTCCCATAATTGCCTCTTCGTTCTCTTCGGTTTCTGCGCACTTGCTGTCGCTTGTCCACCGTCTTGGGCACCATCACCAACTGCTGACGGAGACGGCAACGCTATTTGGCTGGCATGTACGCCGCTGTCGCTCTGCAGGCTGGCGGTGCTTTTGCCCTCCTCTTCCGTCAAAGTTGTGTCGGCAATACTCGGTGGTGTCGCAGAAGAGTCCACACTCCTTGCGCTCTTCACGCCCTTCATCTGCTGTATCTCCAAAGTGATCTTCTCCGTGTTCATGGCCTCGATTATGCTGGCGGTGGCTGTCGGCAGCAAGGCTAAGACGGTGAATGTGCAGTCCTCCTGGTTCTGCTCGAAGCGCCGCCGAAGACTGTGACAGGTGGTATAAGCTAAATATTCGAAACGTGCCACATGGGCAATGTAAAGACGTACTTCTCCTTGGCAATGCGATCGCTACTCATGCGCTCGCGCGCGTCGTTGATCTTGGCCAGCACATACTGCGTGGCTAGATAGCCGGCACCTATGACGCCAGCTCCCACGGCGATGGGCGTCCGATTGCGTTGGAACCATCTTCGGGTCGCTGAGAACATGTTGGCGGGCTGGGGACGCTGGTGTCGACCCGAAACGACTGCGATGAGGGTTTGTGGTATGTTCTGCGGTTGGGAAGGAAATCGTGGACTCCCAGCTGTCGGAGCTCCCTGACCCTTTTCAGAGCTGTTCGCAACGGTCCATTGATGGATAGTCGACCCCCGGCATCTCAGGGTGCCTCGGTACCTTCTGATTCGCGGCACGCGGCCAGGCGTGGATTGAACCTGGGGGGCCGGTGGCTGGTGGCAGTTGGAGCGAGCAGCTGCCACATGCTGGGCTTTCCAGCGCCACAAGACGGTCCCCACCACCCGGCAGAGCTTGGCCGGGCTGGGCTAGCGCGCTGGGACTCAGGAGGACCCGCCTTGACGCAACGCCAATCTTGCTTCTGGCTTCTTTGATGACTGCCCCTCCAAAACTGCTCAGGTGGACGGAACGACCACCGGACCACTCTTGCACACGAAGAAGCAGACAGCTCCGGCATCACAAATGGTTTCACAACACAGTCTCGGCATCATGGAGCAGCAGAACCCCCAGGAGTTTATTTTGGACGTATTCGCGGACCCGGCCTCCGTCCGCGATGTTGTTAGAGGTGCGTCTCGTCTATTTACCGCAGCGAGAGAGAGCGAGCTCTTCTTCACTGCAATGCCCCGCATCCATCCCTCCGTGCGTGCGAGCAGAGATGCGCAGCCGCAACAACGCCGACTTCGACCGCCTCCCAAAAGATGCGCATTTGTATTGACATGTCCTCGCAGCCATCCTACACACCATATTCTTTCATCGCTTCTTCCCCTCCATTACCCCGCACTCGCGCGAGGTTCTCGACATCACCCTCCCCTTCGTCGATGACCAGGAACTCGACACCATGATTGAGAAGAGGACCGCTGAGTTGGATCGCGAGTTGAGTGCCGAGCGGACACATGCGCCACACTCCGCGGGCGGAGGTGGTGCTGGAGGAGGCGGCAGAGGCAATATATCCGTGCAGTTCTTCGAGAAGAAGCGGAGGAAGACGTGGTATATGCGCGCTGCTTACGGAGGCGGGGACGAGGAGATATGCTGGGAGTGCTGGACGGTCAAGGTCACAGTTGCAGAACCGAGGACAGAGAGTGGTAAGTCCTTGATCTGATGTGCCCTCGCGTTCCGGCGCAACGCTAACGGCATGAAATCAGAAAGAGCAAAGGTGCGGAAGGCCATGGAACAGACGCTGCTGACGACCGTCATGAAAATCATCACCTGCGTCAACCAGAACAAGGACCACATCCCTCCCATTACTACGAGCGAGTCAAACCCGTTTCCATACCAGATCAGCGTCAATCAGAAGGACGCTGGCTGGGCCAAGCGGATAGGCATTTACTAGTCACTGCTTATGGGTACTGGAATCAGGTTTGACGACCCACTGTAACATAAGACGGGAACGGGAAAGACGATCGGGAGTTTTGGAGTTATACGTCACAGGCTTTTGGGATAGAGTTGGGCTCTTCACGGATTTCATGTTTCTTGATAGACCAGGTCAAGGGCACTAATTGATACCCCATATTTTCTTTTCCGCTTCGAAGGTGGAATTGCAAACCCAGAGCTTTGACATCGAATCTGGTGCTAGAAGTGGTTGCTACCTTGTGAATGCTGTGATACTTGGGGCTTTACTTGTCTTGAATTCCCTAGTTTCCTCCCTCCCTTTCTCCTTTTTCTCCCCATGCATGATCTCGGGGTCTACTACTAGTACTCAACATGCGAAGAGTACCATGCCGGGTTTATGAGAGAACAACGAGCCACTGCCGATTGGAGAGAGTAATGTGTTATGAGTTCTATTCCATGGTTTCTTCACTGGGGGTATCGACTATATGATCAAGTGACCAACGCCCAAGCAGATTCCAAGACCGAAAACTTATGGGAGTCATCGGAATGTCGTGCTCAGAGCCAACCAGTCGCCAGTTCACCCAGCTACGAATTATAGAAAGAAGGATATTACACCGTCGGTATACGGCTCGAACCTGGGGGCTGCGTTGATGTATGCCAACAGTGTACTAATGATTATATTTTCGTCCCTTGCAAGTCATATGCATGTCGGCCGCCCGTGGATCGAATTATTAAGTCAACTCATCGCATTGAATGGAAACATATTAAGGAAATCAAACTCGGGGCGCATAAAACACCTCAATAAGAAATATCGTCTGTCTTGTTGAATCTCTACAGATATCGCTGGAAGGATAGCCAGACAGGGCGGACAATTTGGTACGCGAACACTCCCATAAGTACCAGTCGTAGCTGTTCAAGCACTATATTAAAACCATTATTCCCTTGAGAGCATATAGTAGAATTATGACATTGAGCAGTTTCCCTGCGGACACTTGTGGCAGTCACACAGCTAACTCAGAGAACCTCACTATAATTCTGGCATGGCAACTCAAATGATGAATATAGAGTCTAGCCTATGAACTTTGAAGTTTTCTCCGGTTGCAACCATCAAGTTGTTCGGAGAGCCGAGGACTATAAACAAGGCTTGGCAGCTCAGAGGACAGAAAGCTGACGGTGGGAGCGGAAATAGTTTCGAAATAGGCAATAACCGCAGTGCACATTCACTCTCGAACGAGGAGGGATCAGGAACTAGGTTAATCCATTGCTTTCAAAACTAGTAGAGGGGTTATTGAACATGGCAATTCCATAGTATTGGAGATATCAGTGTTGGGTATATGGTATCTCTGAGTTTAGTCTCTAGCTATTAATTGGAATGGGAGAGGGAGCTATTATAAATGTGAGCGTATGCTCCATTAATAAGATCTTGTATTTTACGGTCCTTGAACAATAACGCTGCTAGGTGTCCGGTGGGTTATGTCATGAACAGTGTTCATGAGAGTAGGGAATTTTACAGAAGAGGAGAAAACATTCTAGACGTGTAGGAATATATACTCTAGGTGTTCTGACATACTTGAGATTTATTGATCGCAGTCATATGAAGGGGCACTAATCACTTTCTCGAACTCTGATGTATTGACTACCATGTTCTGGCGACTCGCAATCCTCTGAAACTCCAGTATACAATTAAGCCACGAATTCCAAGCTTTCTATTCCGGTGTCATCGCAATATCTTAGTTGATCCAGCGCATCTCTGCGCAGCCCACGAATGTTTGAGCGCATCCATGGTCAGATAGGGCTTCTGGTACAATGGACTGCAACCAACTCCCTTCGGCGGACTTTCTTGCTGTGGGACTTTGGCTGATCCGCCAAGGCAGCACAGCACCCCCCTCGAAACCCGCCTCTGACGCACCGTCGCCTCAAAGTTTAGACTTGAGTTTGTACTGAGACTTGGACCGAATCCAGGCCCAGCCTCCAGAAGCCATCGCAACACCCGCCCCTCCAACCTGAACTACCGCGTTTACGGCTGCGGCACCAGCTCCGGCGGCACCAGCACTCTGAAGGGTTGCGAAGAGGCTCGACGCTGCCACGTTCCCCATACCACTCTGGACACCTGCCGCAAGCGAACCCCCAACAACGCCCTGCGCCCCGAAACCAGCCGCCCCCAGAGCTGGTGTTGCGATCACTGCTGGGGCGGCCACAGCGACCACGCCAAGGCCCGCGAGGCCATAGACAGCAGCAGCACCTGGGTTCTTTGACGTCCGTTCAATAGCATGTCCTGCAATTTCCTTGGCCTGTTGTCCGGTTTTGGCGAAATGCTCGGGAATCTTGGCCGGCTCGACCGCTGCCTTGGTGGCGTGGAAGCTGGCAACGGCAGCACCGCGGACAGACCCAATGAGGCCAGACGTGCCGACGGCCTGGGTGTGGGCGGCCAGACAGGCTGTGATCAAAACGCTTGTAGGCTTCATTGTGTCGGTATGTTTTGACGGTTTTGGTATTCGATGATGGACTGGTTTCGGGTCGAAATGTCGGTTCTGAGCGTAAAGGCTTCTCGATAGGTTGATGAGTTGTTGAGACACCAACTTATACTTATTAAAGCTTCAGCGGCAGTTTGGGCAGAAAGATATTTACCTCGAAATGCAAACGAGGCTGTGCGAGAACACACGATTGGTTGGCCTCCTGAGACGGCCAACAAAAGCTTCGCCAGGCCGACAGGCTGACAGGCTGACAGGCCGACTTGATCATGCTGTTGTCGATTCGGGTGTAACGTGGACCAAACTCCCAGGTGTGGTGGATTGGCGGGCCTCCTGCACATGATACACAGGAATCACTGGTTGCGCGCGAGCATGTCAGGGTACGAAATAGTACTTCATTTTTGCGTTCAGCTATTGTGAATTTGCTGAGTAGAAAACATGTAAACCTAAACAACTCCAATACAATATCCTTTATCATGCTGTGGTGGTCCTTCCTTACACAATGAATCGACGACGCTTTATCCCGTGTCAACTCCAATGCTACATCAGTCTTGATTCGTGATCCCATGTTCTCCATGCCTACAGATCGGCATACACATGCTATCAAACGCCTCTATCATCTCTCTGAAACAGTGGAGAGATTGACCCTGAAATTAGAGAACAGAAGTGTCAAAGTAACCATTCGCTCCCTAAAAAAACCAATTCCAAAAGAGAAAGCCAGCATAGTCGTTATGCAGACATCAAGATATGTACGCAGACACGTGTCGTCATTATGGTTCCAAACAATAGACAAGAAGGCCGCGAGGCGTGGTCGTTGTGGTTGGTCTATAAGGGTTCCTGAAACTGTCCCTATTATTCGTGACTTGATTGGTAGTCGACGCTGAGAAGGACAGGGTAGAGAGGATGCAATAATCGTTCAGTCGTAACTCGTCAAACGTCCAAATGTGCAACGGCACAAGTAACTCGCAAGCCAAGATTATCAGAATCTAGTACTGTAGCTCCGTCCTAGGGGGGGTTTTGTGGCTCTTGGCGCATTGACGCTGGGTTTGATGCTACCAATTTTCGCGAAGCCTCCGCCCAGAAGATCTAGACCAGAGTTTTCATCATTCTCGTCCTCAACGACATTCGTGTAGAAGTCGTTGAATGAGCCGTTCCAGCGACCCTCCTTGGTCGGCGAAGCTATTCTGGCAGCAATCGGAGATTGCTGCAGGTACTTGCTGGGAGACGACATGTTCTCGAATACTTTGCTGGGTGTCTCGTAGGGGATAGCAAATGTGTCTGGGGCCTTGAGAAACGGCACCGACGTGACACATCTGTTGGAGGCAGAAGCAGTGATATCGCCGAGAGCGCTAGTTGACTGGGTTCGGTCCATGCGCGTCCTCTTAGCTGAGCGCTTGATGGGTGAGCCGTTATCTGCAAGGTTGAAGAAAGAGGTGTCCAAGGAGCCATCTTGAAAGATATCAAAATCGGTGCCATCAGCAATAAAGTCGTTGAAAAACAAGGTGTGATCGAGGTTAAAGTTTGGACTGAAAGGCATGTCCTCACCGAGGTTGCTAGCCCGGCGGAGGGGAGAATCTAGCATGCGCTTCATCTCATCACGGTGCAGTCGCAGATTGGTGTTGGGCGAAACCGATGGAGGAGGCCTCATCAGCGGGGCACGCCTCTTCAGCGCTGGCGTCAGAGGAGGGGGCATACGGCTCGTCTCATTTGCCTGACGGAGCGGAGATGAAGATGGGGGAATGAGTCCATAGGAGCGAGCCTTTGTTGGGCTGTCATAGGAAGACGCTCTCAGCCGGGCAATCTCTTCCTCTGCGCGCCCACGCTTGATACGCGGGCGATCAGCTTCGGAGTTGAGGCGCTGGTTAGGGCGCATGGCCGAAGACTCCAGGGAAGAAATATAGCCGCTGTCGTCCATGGAAGCGAACTTGCGTTTGTGAGTACGTGCGCCAGAGGAAGCAGGAGCTCGTGACACTGGCGGCGGCGTGTTGCTGCGATCCACATGTCGTGGGATCGGAGGAGAGGAGTGCATCTCGGCGGGGAAAGGAGAATAGGGATGCTCCACCGCGCCATCTGCATTCGTCTTGCCTGCTTGTTCCTCCGGCGTAGCATTGTCGGATAGAGGAATAGTGGCATCAGACGAGACCTCGGGGACGGCTGACATTGATGGGTTGGCAGGAAGCGAGGGCTGAGAATACGCCATAGGCTGAGCAGGTAGTATTGGCGTGGAAAATGCAGGTAAACCGTCTTGGAAGAAGGTCTGCTCCAATGGTGTAGGGTCAATACGAGAAGACATGTTGATGATGGGCACATTCTCAACTCCGTTCTGTGCTTTGCGAGCGGGCTTCTCTTTGATGAACTGGCTTTCCATGCCGGGCTCAATGGCCCAGTAGTGACCCTTGCCTGTATCTCCCTTGGGCCGCTCCTGTTTGATGAATGCCTTGTTGAGACTCAAATTATGTCGTATACTGTTCTGCCAGCCCGATGCCTCGCTGGCACTATAAAACGAATAGGTGTCTGAAATCCATTTATAGATTTGCGACAAGGTTAAGCGGCGTTGTGGAGACCGCAATATAGACATGGCGATCAACACTGCATAGCTGTGTGGGGGCTTCTGTCCATCGTCCACGATTGCTGGGAAGGAGTCGTGAGGTGGGAGGACCATTTCCGTCTCACCTATAGGCGTGTCGAATCGTGTCATTTTGCCCGTCCTTGACTCCTTGATAGGCGCAGCCTCCAGCAAGGCGCGCTTGGCTTGCGGCTTCCGATAGAAACTTTCTATGTCCAGGCTAAATGATGCAGGCGGTGCTGGCTGGATAGTTGGATGCACGTTTTCCTTCCCGTAATTCATGCTCTCCTCCAGTACAGGTTTTTGATACACTGTTTTGAACCTTGACATCATGGGCTGCTTCTTCAACATCGAGTCTGTCGTTTGCATGCTGCCCATTGGCGGCTGCAGCGAGATGGAATTCTTCATTTTGTTTACGTGCTCTTTCAACGGCGTCAGAGGCGATGTGCTTGCTCTCCCGCTGGCCTTGAAGGGGGAATTCTGCTTCCCGAATCCACTTGGGCGACTGAAGACGGCATTCACGTTTCCATTGGAACTCTGGAGTGCCTTACGCGGCGACATCTGTGAGCTGGCCGAAGGCATTGGGGCCCTGCTGACGCATACCGCTGGCTGGTCGAGAAAGTCGTTTTGGTGGTCGTTGAATATCTGGAGCTGCTCCGCGCCGGGCGCAAGACGCGTCGGTTTGGCCATGGCGGCCGAGATGGGGTGCGTGAATGCTGGGCTGCTATGGTTGATTATGGATTCTTGTGGCTGTCGAGGTTGTCCTCCTCCTTGTCGTTGTCGCTGTAGTTTCTTATCTTCGCGATATGTGTTAGCTCTTGTGTGCGACCATGGGCTGTTGGGCGGAAGTGGCCCTGGTAATGTACTGTCGGGCGGAGGATAAGCGGTGGGGAGACTTCGTCCGCGCTCGTGGGCTGCATGACGGGAAGGAGATTTCGCGGGCGTGTAAGCCATCTAGTCTCGCACTCACCTTGGTCGGGTGCCCAATTTTAATGAGCAGTGGAGCCAGGAAGCAAGGGTGGATGTGGCGCCGATGGATCGATGAGCCTCGTTTAGAAGGTCTCGGGATGTGTCAATGGCTGCAAATGATGGTCGATGCCGTGTCTTGATCGCTTTTGCTTGCTCGCTCGCTCACGCTGGGGAAAAGTCTGGTAAGGGCAATGATCTGTGCGGTGCCAAAACGGAGCAGAACCAAAGGACAAAAAAGTGAGAATGCAAGGTGACAGGAAAGAATACAGGTTCATGGGACGAAAGGAGGGGAAGCGAGCAAGATGTAACAGCAGCCGTGGGGAAAGGGCGTTTCTTGGCTGGCTGGCTGACGGAGGACGGACGTGCGATAGAGAGAGTGAGCGGGCGTGAATTGGCAGACTGGGCGTGTGCAGTGAGCGTGCCGCCAGAGCGAGCACCCAGGCAAAACGCTAGACCCGACCTTGAGCTTGAGCTTGCGCAGGTGGCCCAGCCCTTGTCGCGGAGAATGCTGCAGCTAGCCAACTCAGCGGCGATCCACCAAAGCGGAAGTGCGGATCCCTGTCTGCATATGTGTGCAGCAGAGGGATTGGACTGAGTGACACGATACTGATGCAAGGTTGGGCCAGAGGGAACAAGCTTGCATGGAATGGTCTGACCCGGGCGTGGCCGACTGGAGCGGGGCGAATCAAAGGAATAGCACCCGTTTGAAGCGCAGAGTCGACACGGTTGGCGTTGTGAAGCCGGTATGGGAAGTGCAATGCTCGCCTGATTAGGTCTGGCTGAGCGCGATGTGATCGGGGCTTGGCCTCTTCTGTCCAAGATGCGCGGACAGAAGACGTCGGCTGGCGGCGATAGAACCTTGACCTTAAATTTTTCTTCCTTTTTGCTCTGTGCGAGTGACGCCGACAACTGATCTGTTGCAACTAATGAGCAAATGTCTCACGGGGGAGGTGTGCTGGTGCAATCGAGTGCTTGAGAGGCTGCAGTACTGAATATGTGGTGTTTAAGATTGATGAGCGGCGACCAAGCGATTGGACGAGAGCGCAGCGCGTCGAGGCGGTCAGAAAAAACGACCGCCAGTCGCGCCCCAGACGCGCCGCTTTGTTGACGTTCTGGAGCGCGCCCGGCCAATCACTGCGCCTAGATTTGACTTGAACTCTTGGCAGCCTGTTCCCACCCTCGACATTATCTAAGTTCAGCTCTCCCACTGTACCTGACTATTCCAAAACGATGAATTCAAACGAACACACCAAACCCTACCGTCCGCAGGCCACGCAAAGCTTGATTAAACAGCAATTACGACCGGATCTCGATCTGGCTTTCTCGTCCCACGGCTGGCGGCGCCTATGGGGCGGCTGGCCCTGGAAACTCAATTCCGCCCCGAGACAGTTCATGCCAGGTTGCAAGTATTCTTTTGCTTTGCTGCGGAAACCGAGGAGAGGATGTCCCAGGCGGGCCGTACACCGGACCATCTCGTATGTACCAGATGCCCAGACAGAATTGCAAACGCGCAAGCACTATTCTACAATATCCCACTCCGCTGGTATCCCATCTCTAGCGCCCAGCGGTAGCTCTCGTCGCGCATCCCGAGTGACATCATAAGTGATTCCCGGCTCTCTATCGTCCAATTTCAGTAGCCCACATTCTAAGGTTTTCATTCCCGGCCGTCTCAGACCATGATCTGTGCTTTTGCGATAGAAGCCAACTCCCAAGACTCTGGGCCTCTTTGGAAAAGTCTTTCGCATGTGCTTTGAGGCTACCGCCCGTTGAGAGCCCAGGACTGCCCAGGTTGAGCAGCAGAGCGACGCGAGGCTCATTTGACCATCTTTCTGGCTCAATGCGCTAGAGACTGCCAGCTCATCAAGACTGTCCGCTCTAACCAGACTATCACCTGCCAGCCTTGGCCGATCTGGCTAGTTTCGCGATTGCCCGACACGGCATTGGCAGATGGGACTGGTGCCTTGATCTACTGTCTCCATTTTCATCGTAACGCCCTCTTGGGCAGTTCTGCTGGGATTTGCTAGTCTCAACCTTGGTGCCTTGGTCCACTTGCCGAAGCCTGCGCCCAAGCTCCCTTACAGTACTTGTGAGCGTTGAGTGTGGCCCACCCGTTCGTCTGCTCTTCCAGCGAACGTGTGCGCCCAGCGTGTATCCTTGCTCTAAACGCATCCTTTTAATGCCAGAACGGGCAAGTGGTCCGTATGCTCGGCCGACATGTACCACTCTCTCACGGCCCAATTGTTTGATGTGTCATTACATCGGCAGATGTTGGTGGGCGGGTGGAAAGCTGCAGCCATGAAACATGAATGCTGCGTCGGTTGTGCATACTCCTCGCATACCTAAGGTAGTTGGGGGCACTACAAACCCTGGGTGTGGCGGTGTCGTCCCACGGCCCATGATACGCAGGCACCAGGCACCTGATTGCTGCAAGAGCAGGTCCGTGGGAATATGTAGCCTTATCAGGACACTAAAGTTAATTTAAATTTGTCCCGGTTATAGTGACCCAGAAGTGTGGTCAAGGTCATAGTCTAATTCGATCACAATGGCCTCGCATCAAACGTATGAACTATATATTTTCCCTGCATATACTCTCTGACGACCGCGTTTCCTGATTGGGCTGTGGTTAGATTACATTATGCTGCCATTGGTTGGCTACTCAAATCGCAAACCAGCACTACAGTCCCCAGTCATTTAGTCAAAGGCCCACGACATTAGAGACCTCGAACAGGTGACGGGCGAATACGTGCATGTGCATTAGTAGTTGCATTAGCATACCACGACTCATCGAGCTGCATACTTCAAGATCCACTACGCAATTTGCTTATATAACTTAATATTCACGAACGTGAACTGGTCTGATATCATTGTTATTATGATGAAATCGATAACCTAGCAGAGATATTCCTCCTGGGATCAACAGCCTGCTGACTGGTGAGTGAATATCGCGGACTTGCACCTTACCCCTTGCGTGAGCTCGTAGCGGTAAGGGCACATGTCAAGATGACTTATACGATAGTTTACCGGTAGTGTGCATCACGGGCAGCCACATCACCGATGTCTCCTGACTAGTAAAGACAAATATATTTAGGGAGCGTCAATGGCCCCCCTTCAGCCCAAAGATGGAACTATCCATAGCTTAGTAATAGTATTACCAGTTAAGCCAGTATGCCTCTTAAGCATTCATCTGCCTCAAGTATGTCTCAAGGTCCTCCATGTCAAGACCTCTCTCCCCGTTGATAGTGTTCTTCTTATCCCAAGCAACGCCCTTACCTGCCGCAAACACATTTTGATATTTGACCATACTGTCCTGTGGCTTCTCCCCGAGCTCCTTTCTCAGCAAGTCCATGTCCCATACCTCTTTCTTCCACTGCCCCCCAAACCTCGCCTCAACTAACTCTGCAACACGTCCATACGTAACCGTATCACCCACCACATACACAACTTGCCTCGCGATCCCTCGAGGATCATACACGAGCTCGGCCACCATGCGTCCAATATCCCTCGGGGTCGTGACGCTCACAGGCGTATCCCAGCTTCCCAATCCCCTCAGGACGCGGTTCTCGAGATCCACCGGGCCAAACCCTGGGACGAACAGGAACGACATGAATAGACCAGTGCTAACAATAACCCAGTCCGTTGCACTTTGAGCGCGCAGGAGGGACCGCACCTCTAGCTGTTCGTCAAATAGATTTTGCGAGCTGCCGGCACCTACAATATCATAATCGATACCGTACTGCCAGGGGAAATACCGTCTTACGCCTGCCTCGAGCACGGCGCGGGTGAGTTTCAGTTGTGTCCCGGACGGGAGATACATGCCAGAGCACGAAATGATGGTGTGATATTTCTTAAATATCTTGACAAGGTCTGAAACTGAGTTGGACTCAATGTCACCTGCCTCAAATGCGACACCTAACGATGTGAGATGAGCGTTTTGGGCCTTCTTTGTAGGGTCATTGGTGTTGATGGTGGAGGGGCGAAGAAGGATGGTAATGTTACTGTCACGGGGTGTATTCTGGGGGTGAAAGGTAAGAGCTTCAATGACGGCGGTACCGAGCTCGCCGGCACCGAGGACGAGGATCGCTTGAGATGGCATGATTATATACTGTTAAAATATATTTTTGCTTCGACTTTGGAATTTATGAAGATGAGTTACGAGGCGCTGCTCGCTGCCAGACTCGGAGTAGCCTGTTTCTTAAATACCTGTACGTCTTCCCTGTTTCTCTTTGATTAGGAATCCGGCTTTGGCGGCATTAGGGTTTTGCCTGGAAGCGAAAGGTTTCCGGTCATGGTGATCCCGTTCGACACCGGCCGGCGAGTGATGGCACCAGGTGCTCGGAGTGGGGACCGGCGACAGCAGCTCCGCCCGCACGGCTGATTACTTCTGGCCATGCCATCGATGAACACGTCGACCGATGAGATGAAATCCCATAATGAAACATGCCGGGCACTTCGAGTCATTCGTACCAGACATGATCGTTTCAACATAAAGGCCTCCTTCAGGTTTTACCTCAATGTTCGCAAAGATGTGTATGTAATTCACTGCTCATCCCACTACGATGAAACTCCCGGGCAGCACGGTATTGCACACCGCAGAGACCAGGCGGCGTTTTCCTGCTTCTTGAAACATGTGGCATTCCTACTGTACATACACTCTCACTTTCCTTTATAGTCGTCATGAGTCTAAAGCCCCCTACGATTTGCATCCTAAGTAAATGGAGCAGGCAACGCCTATGATGTACCACTCCGTTAGTTTGAACTCGATGTTTTGTCTAGAATATAACTAGCCAAGGGTGTATATTGTAACAATTCAAGAACAAGTAAGTCACCTAAGTACTGTGTAGCTTGTCATTAGAGAAGTGTTATCTGCAGTTGATCAACACTTGTTCTGGCATGCACTCATAGCCTCAGCTAGAATTTCATGCCGAATCTACTGGGATTTAGTGAGATATTAAGTAAGAATGATTGCCGGATAATAAAATGAAATAAAAAGGAATTGAAGGGTATCTACCATCATGAGCAACCACGGTTCATTTCCTGTCAAGCAGGAGCCTATTCATACATGTAACTAGGTTGCTAGATTGGGGTTCTTCTGACAATTAACCTAAACCCCATGCCAGCGGAGCGATTGTATTTATGGACATGGTATCGGTGCCAACGAGATCTAACATGAGAGACCTGCAAGGCATTATGTGATATACACAAGTTAAGCCATAGTAATAAAACCTGGTCACCCAACGCATATGGAGCACGTGCTAAAGAAACCGTCGCCAGCGAGGATGGACTACCTCGAAGGCCTCTTGTGCTCTCCCGTCGATTCTACCCGAAATCCTTCTGCTTGTACCCATTCAGAAGCGAGTACCAGGATTAAGCATTAGCCACTGTAGCTATATAGATATGCTGATAGTGTCCTGCAATTGGGGATCCACATGGTCGTCAGCACCCGGTGGTTGAAAGTACGAATTCGCATTCCAGCCTATCGGTAGACCACTGTCGTCGAAGTGCGAAAAGCTCTCAAAATCACCATATCCAGCTGGCAGTTCTTGACCTAAGGCACCTCGGTCAGCGGGGTTGGAGAAGGGGCAAATATGATAACATTGGGTGACTCGATGTCTCATGCGCAAACATCTCAGCCAAGACGCATAATGAACACGAGAGAAAGACGATGTCAGTCGAAGCCATGATTGATTGGTTACTGACCTTGATAGTAATCTTGGGGTAAAATTGGCTGTTGAATCTGATGGTTCAGCATCTGATGGTCATCAGGCGCGATGCCAGTCGCGTGATAAAAAGAGTCGAGATTGCCGTGCTGCTCCCAGGAGTTGACGCTGACATCCGAAGGCGATATAGCGGGATTCAAGTCTGCGCCCGTCTCGATAGTGGGCGGCACCGCATTGTGTTCCGTCTTGGTGTCACGCGCATCTTGCAGCTTCTCATGAGTGGCAATGCGTTGGTGCCGAGTGAGAAGGTCCCGTCTAGTGAAAGCGGAACCGCAGTGGCACACGAATGGCTTTTCTTTCGTGTCTGTGACTTGTTAGATTGCATTCGCGCAGAAAAGTGAACTCGGTGGGCATTGGTGTGTTTAATGCATATTCAGATCTAGGAATTTTCTTATTCGCGAAAGGAAAGGAAGCTGGTAAGCTGGAGCAAGCCCCAATCAGAGGGCCGCAAAATCGGGTGAGGCCAATAATAGTTCTTCCACTCGAAGAAAAGCAAGTCCGGAGCAGGTGGAGAACCCTTGTCTGATTACCTATATGGATTCCCCAGCCTTACCATCGGACTTTCAAAGAAAAGAGCCCCGAATGATGGGCGCAAGTGCTAGTTGCTAGAGAGAGAAAAAGAGCAGTGCCTGACGTGCTGGATGGACTCGATCGCGGCGATAGCTTGGTGTTGCTCGATGCTGGTTGCGCTGCTCGAGACCGGCAATTGAGTGACAGGGGGTATAGCACGACTTCCCGAGGTTGGAGATGTTGGAGAAGGGAAAGTGGTGGTTACTCACGAGTTCGTACGTGTCGCTCCTTGTGCTCGGAGCGCTTGAAGGCGCGACCACAGAACGGACAGACGTGTGATGTCTCGCCAGAGGGCTTGCGACGCTTTTGCACGCCTGCGGGTGGCCGCGAAGTTGCTGTCGCTGGAGTCTCCATTTTTGAAGGATGCTCGGGTTACGGGCGCGTTGGAGTGTTCATCGCGTCGGGTCTTGAGCTATGTTCCCTCAGTGGTGGCAAAAGATGGGGTAGAGGTTTGGATGCGGGGATTTTAAAAGGGCCCAGCCTCTAGGCCGAATCAGCCGTCACCTTGATTGACCCGTGACCTTGAGGAGGTTGGTCCCAGGATTATCCATCTGCAATTACGTGTATCGACTCTGCCTTGTCACGTTACTTGACATGAGACGTGCTGGTGCGATTTCCAGTCCATCCATCGTGCTAGCTCATGCCCGCGCGTTGTGGTTCGCTGCGGTCTAGCTAGATAAATGCTATGGAACTGGGAAGTAGAGAGGACTGCGCAGTGTACTCATCAGGTGTATGGATCGTGTCGAACGGCCCCCTGCTTATTAGTGGTCGAGTGCTCCGACGAGGACTGCTATGGACCTTAGCGCCGTTCGTTATCAGGACTGTCTCCAGTGGATAGCGGAGCTCCTTCAGCGTTCCGTTCCCAGATATATGGAGGTTAATGGAATGAATGCATCGTGAAGGACATACTCTGCTCCACAACCAGTTTCAGTTTTCTTTTTCTTCCGCAGTCTTGTGGGTTGAAAGCCGAATTTAATCCATCAGAATTCAACCCTTCTGAGCACTAGCAGTCCTTCATACTGGCAAGACGATATGGCTTCGGCAGTTTTTAGACTTCCCGGCGTGGCCTTCATCACAGGAGCCGGCGGTACAGGTAATCATTTTGCAAGCAGCTGTCTCTCGATGTCTTGGTTTAACCTGGGATTCAGGGATCGGTGCAGCTGTCGCAAGAGGCCTTGCAAGGTCGGGCTGCTCTCGGATCGCTATCACCGATATAAACAAGAAGACGTTGCAGACGACCAAAGACGTTATCCTGGACATCAACCCCAAAGCTCAAGTCACCGCTCGCGAAGGTGACATCTCTGATGAATCCTTTGTCAGCGCCTTTGTCGAGGATGTTGCCAAGACCCATTCCCGAATTGATTACGCGGTCAACTGTGCTGGAATCCTGACAGAGTCGCTTCGGTCGACAGAAACACCCGTATCCATATTTGATGCTATCACCAGTATCAACTACAGGGGCACCTGGCTTTCATCCAGGGCCGCGTTGGCGCAAATGCTAAAGCAGAAGCCATTGCCAGAAAATTCTGGGGCAAGGGGCGCAATCGTGAATATTGCTAGTCAGCTAGGCATAGTAGCCCGGCCGGGCGCGGCAGCTTATTGCGCCTCCAAAGCTGCAATCATAAACATGACGAGATCGGACGCAATTGATTATTCTCAGGATGGTATACGGGTTAACTGCGTGTGCCCAGGAGTGATTGAAACTCCAATGACGACGAGTTCCGAAGACATGAAGGAGATGCTTAAGCCTGCAATAGACATTGCTCCCATGCGGCGAATGGGAACTCCCGAGGAAGTTGCCAATGCCGTTTTGTTCCTATGCTCGCCGGAGGCATCTTTTATTCAAGGCCATGCCCTTGTTGTAGACGGAGGATACACTATAAATTAGCATGGATATGATATTTGTTCTATTAGAAGGTATTTATAACGGTGCTTCTACTGGTCTTGTCAGGTGGCGTATAGTGGGATAAGGGATAGAGAACGGTTGTAGCACGATAGTGCTGCAATTGTTCTGTGGCCCGTTTAATTAGATATAAACCTGATCCGTTGTCTATCTAAAATTCAAGACAGATAGATATCTTTTATACAAGAATATTGACGTTTCTAGACTTTCTCTCTCTTAGATAGGCTTTCTTGATCTATAATCGGTTGTAATTTATAATAATTCATTGGATGAGGTTCCAGGGATCTATACCCAACCCCTAGATGTTTTCATTCATATGAGACAATGTGGTTGGCACTGGCCTCTGCGACATGCTTAGTATCTACGATTTGTCATTGATTATTGTATTAGAGTATCCCATGTACGCAACTGACCTCGTGCGTCGGCAATTGAACTATAACCCGACCAAGATAGAACCTATATGCAACAGAAGAGAAGAAAATTCAACAATGAAGTTAACCGCCAGAAAAAATGCAATACATGCAACCTCGAAAACCCCGTATTCCTCCGCTGTGAATGCAACCTTTAGTGATGATGATGATTAGGATGATCATGATGGTGATAATTTCTTCTTCCTAACCCATGGGCGTGAGCGTGCCCATGTATATCCCCCCTTCTGAACCATCTCCTGTACGCGACTGCGGTGTACGACGTGTCACTAGCATCGCTTTCTGTAGCGGCAGCGTCGGTAGCAACCACTTCCGTGCTCAGGGTCCCGGTACCGCCTATGAATCCCATGCCTGTTCCATACATACTTCCGGTCCCATAGCTTGATGGGAAAGGCGGTTCGACAGTGATAGTAACAGGGTCTGCTGTGACCGTGATATAACTAACACTAGGTTCGCAGAATGGCACATCAGATGGCTTGATGGAAGTTACCGTGTGTACGGCTGTGACTGTGCTAGTGATATGGGTGATGGCTGTTGGCTCTGCAGTCGTTGGTCCAGGAGCATTTGCGGACTGAACCGGCGTAGGGCTGTTGACAAACACCACAAGTTAGTCTCGCGATCAGGTACCGAGTATCGAACAGAGCAGTTCAAAGAACGAGGAGAATGGATTGACCAACCTTGAAGAGGAGCTCATTTCAACAACCGATGAAGGAGTCTCGGTCTGGCTCATTGTTGCCTCCGTGCTGGACGCCGTATCGTACTTGTAGCTGGAGCTAGGCAGTTCCGTTACAGGTGCGGCAGCAGAAGTAGATGATTCCACGGGTGCAGAAGTGAGTGCTTCGTAGTTAATTATAGTAGTAAAATAATTGCCGAGCGTCAAAGTCGTACAAGACTTAGTTGAGTTCGGCGCGGCACTGCTCGATCTTGCAGCGGTAGCATCTGCAGTGGATAGAACTGACGACGAGGTCGGAATTGGAGTGTCTTCGTAAGTAATGGTTGTTGTGACTAACACTGATGATGACCCCACGGTTTGGCTTATTGTAACAGCGGCGGTCGAGTACGTTATCGGACACACCGTTGTCGATATTGCGATGACTTCTGTGGTAACAGCAGGGGTACCAGAGCTTGCCGGGCAGTTCGTGACCTCAGGCGCACACGAGGTTATGGTCACAATATTTGTGGAATAGACAGTCGACGTCCTAGAAGAAGGCAGTTCAATGGGGGCACTACTGGGCACGGTGGTCGTACTCGAAGAAGCCAACATGCTCGCGGTCTCGGACATGATACTAGAGCTTAGAGAAGTGGGAGAAGTGGTCGGCCCACTGACAAGAGTTGTGTTGGCAGCTAGAATGCTCGATGATACAGGTAGAGGACTTGTTTTTTCAGCATCCTGTGCAGCCAACGAAACAGGACAAACTGTTGTGTAGAGGGCGACCAACTCTGTGGTGACGCTACCGATCTGCGAAGAGCACTCCGTAGCCTCGGGTGCACAAGAGCTCACCGTGTAGACGTTGCTCGTGTAGACCGTGGACGTTGTCAGCTCGATACTTGACGATGAGCTGCTATTGCCTGTGATCTCGGAAGTGGGTACTACAGAGGACGCTGTAGCCTCTGCTGTCGCTGTGGATGTTTCTTGTGAGCTAGTAGACGAAGAAGATGTGATTGTATCCGAAACTATGCTTCCAGAAGTGACCGAAGTCACGGATGAAGTAGAAGTGCTGCCAGAGGTGATTGGAGTTGACGAAGGCAATTCTTGGGCAGCGAAGACGGGGCTGACGGGAGGAGTATAGGTAACGCCATCCAGAACTGTCTGAGTGACTGGGCAGATAGTCGTATACAGAGACACTAGTTCGGTTGTGACGCTACCTTTCCTTGCAGGACAATCCACAACCTCAGGAGCACAAGATGTGATTGTATATATACTGGTTGAGAAGACTGTAGATAGTGTTGAGGTCGTGATCTCACTACTAACGCTGTACGTGGTCGGCATTGTCTGAGACGCAACACTTGAAGTTGTGTTCACTACGTCCGATGTAGTGCTGGCGGTCTCTGAAATGAGGCTAGAATTGGTCAAAGGAGGTAGAGTCGGTGTCGCGGAGGACAGAGATGAGCTGTATGAAGAGACCGAACTGCTTAAATTAGAACTTGCTGATTCTATGGCAGATGAGAAAGCCGAGGCTACGCTGGAAATACTGCTTGAGACGATGCTAGATGTCTCTGGAGTGAGAGAAGTCGACGCAATCGCCGCTGAAGTGGAAGATTCGGATTTTCCCTCCGTGACTGGGCAGACTGTTGTGCCAATAGAGACCACTTCCGTCGTCACAGCGCCGAGCTTGGCAGGACAATCTTTGACTGACGGAGCGCAAGACGTAATGGTGTAAACATTTGTTGAGTAAACGGTGGATGTTGTCAGCTTCGTCGTACTTTCGCTCAGGCTATCAGAGGTTGTTTCACTATCTACAGTAGACAAGCTTGAAGTGATGCTTGAGATGTTAGATGATAGACTCGATGAGGCTTCTGATGTATTTGCTGGAGCCGAAAAGCTTGATGTCGGATACGAACTTGTCATTTCTGTGGACGAGGCGCTCTGACGAGTCGACACGGATTCCGTAGACAAAACTGCAATTGAAGATGAGGCAGTCCCTAGAATATACGAGCTGAGGCTGCTAACTAGACCATCGGATGACACGGATGAGCTGATAGCACTGGAGGTGGAAAGGGAAAGCGACGAAGACGATAGTGACGATGATGGCAGAAGAGTTGTGGATGGAGTCTCTGTGCTGCTCGGGCTGCCACTAGAAGGGCTGACGGGGGCACCCATTGGGGTCGAAGAGGACTCGATTGGGCTCGTGGTAGACGAGCCGCCCACGCCGTACGCGAGCAAATCACTGGAAGACTCCGGTAACGACGAGGAGGTTATTGAGGTCTCGAGGGTGGCTGCTGAGCTTGTAGGGGCATCGGAACCATCCTGCGCAGCATAACTGGAAGCACTTGCAGATACTGCTGGCGTTGACTCTGCTGAAGTGGAAACCGTGCTGGAAACCGAAGATGCATCTGAAGTTGAAACCGAGGTTAAAAGCGAGGTTGAATCTGAAGAGGATGCCAAAGAGGAAGACGAAGATAAATCCGGAGAGGAGGCTGAGTAGGAATACTGAGCAATGGCTACCTGGGCGAAAAGACTCAGGACAGCATATAAGCCATATGTTTTTGTTGGCATTTTGTTGATGATTTGGCGAAGAGGTATGTCGGTGTGAACAACTTGAATCGTTTATCGAGAAACATATTATCCCATTCTTAAATGTGTCAATTTCTCAAATTGGATATTCGAAGTGAATAAAGGGTTCATTGTTTACCGAAGTGAGGATTTGCCATGTCATCAAAGGGTATCTCAAAGCACATCGCTTGCAAGTTGCCATTTCCGGGGCAAAATCACGATACATTGTAAATTAAAGGAGGCACAGTTATTTCAAACAAGACCGAGTATTGATACCACAAGGCATACTGCCACAAGAAATTAATAACGACTTTCAACAATGCTGGTAGGTGGGAAAGGGTTGGCAGAATGGAATTACAGGATTATCACTCATGTAAAGCGGGGTGGGAATATAAACATAGCCTTTGTCCGCTAGGATAGGGTTTCCTAAATAAGATACTCCTTGATCGGCAAACACATTTGATTGATACACTTGGGCTTCTACATGCCATGTAACGAGCTTTATTTTCCTATCATGCGGAAACAGAGGGAATGGCGTACTTCCATGAATAGACGGAATCTTTGAGATGTGGTAATGAGCCTGTTGATGCGTATCGTAAACACTTGTTACTTACAATGTCTCAACTTGGAAGATATCATAGTTGAAATCACACTTTATACTAAAACCAGACTTGTGTTTGTCCTTAGAAAGAACGATGGGAAATCATCGATGGCTTTTTATGTGTGTTTGGATACCTGAATTTAATATGCATTGGCAGTGAATTGGTGTCCAGTTCTCCATTCCAATCCCTGTCACATGTCCTCAACCTTGCAATGTTCTTGAGTAACATCTAGGTATACAGAATCGGCCATTAGAGGCGCCCATACCGATGTAAGACACAACCAGACCCTGGTTTCGGATAATTACTAGCAACGGCATTAAGTTACTTCGAAGGCGACCAGACCCAGCAAGTTATCCACCCTAACGAAAGTGAATGGTTAACTACATGTACCTAGTTGTTGGCCTAAGTCAAATCTGTTATCTCTCCTGATTTGCACCACAGTTGTCGTTCTAAAAACGTACTGGATCTTCTCAATGTGTTCCAATCTTGGATGTCGATGTTCATAGTCATGAGTCTGTCTTGAGGCGTATAACTTTTGATAGGGCTGAACCGTCGGTTAGCCTGCTACCTGAGCTATTCCTAGATACCTTAGTTAGTCAAGCACATGAAGTTGTGTTCCAGACCAGTGGCACGATTGCTGCATTGGGATCTACGCTTCTAAATTGGCCGAGTACCTAGGTACGTACTGGGTACCTGGCCTACATTGCATTAGTGGCGCCGGTCCAGAGGCTTGACCGTGGGTAAGGCGACACCAGGCCAGGCAACCGGACCACCTGCTGGCTGTGCCAGGCCTGCATCCCACTTTTCGTGCCTGCACCGGCCTGCAACGCGCACCTGTCAATCCTGCGGAGCACGACCCTTCCTCTGGAGAAATTCCCGTGGCATGCCACACGACTCTCAACGTCCAGTCCTAGCTTCCGAATCAGCCCACTACATCACCTACAGCCTGTCTCACTTCTCCCACTTCCACTCCTTCGGCGCCAGCCGCATCAGGCCTTCTTTTGATCGCATTTGCTTTCTTGTCGTTTTCCTGCGATTCTTTGGTGCAAGCATATCATTTGCCGCATCTCGTTCGAGCAGTATCGTGCCTTGGCGCAGCCTTCATCCCACGCAACGGCATGGTCTAGCAAATATACTTTGGCCACCCTCCTGACCTGTTGAGCTTGTTAATTTCTACCCGCTCAACTTATTTTTCGATACCGCCCGCGCACCCGAGAGAACATGCCTCTGCTCAAGGCCAAGTCGGCCACCCAAGCTGTGAGGGTCGAGCGAGTGGTGGTCAAGAAGAACATTCCGCCCAAGCCTCCGGCAGTAGCAACCACGCCGCGCTCAAGCCTTGCGCCGAACGGGAGCCGCGCCGCCTCCAAATACTCGTCCTCGTCGGATCGCCTGTCGTCACCTGATCCTAGAATCCTTGCGCGCACCAAGAGTGCGTCGCCATATCCCTCCTCATCCGACGAGAAGCTGCGCGCCGAGCGCAAGCGCAAAGTACCCCTGCCCCGAAAGGACTCGACGCCCATGTGGGGTTCCGACGACAGTGGCGACGATGATGATCAGGTGGAACACGCCCTGACTGGCAAGAGGCGAAAGGTTATCACGGAATGGAAAGACCCAAACCGCCGCTTGCGGCACAAGAAGGCCTTTGGCGATGACATCAGGGAGCCCAAAATCATACATGGGGCAGATCTCGCCTCTGTTGCGACAGGATGCCCACCGGCATTCTTTGGGGCGCCAGAGGACGAGGTTGCCGTGGAGGTGCAATATCCTTCCCGAACTCGGCCTGAAAGGTGAGACTAAGCACGTAGAGTTCTCCATAACACTGCTAACTGATTCGCATAGATATGAACTTGTATTTCGGAAAGAGAAGATAAACGCTGTCGAGGATATCAAGCGCCTCGTCAAGCACGTCGCCGAGACATATCTTACGGCAGAGCAAGCTCGGCCCTTCATCGACAATCAGTCCAGCTTCTACAGGGAGATGGAAAGAGCCTCGAATAACGCCAGTCATGCGAGTAAAAAGACGAACGAGACAGTCGACGCCTCCAATTCCAAACCGAAAGAATTTGCGGCATTCAAAGCGGCACTCGGTGACTATAACAAGCAGATCCTAGCCTTGGTACAAGACGGTTCCGTTGAGAAGAACCTCGACGCAACTCACGACATTCCCGCCGAGTTGGTAGACTTCATTCTAGCCCAAGTCTATGAACGCACAGTCTCGCCGACCGTCGAGACGCTGAATAAATACCAACCCGGTGGAGACAACGTTTATGGTGAACTCATGGCCCCATTTGTTCGAGCCATATTAAGGAAACATGGTAAATTGACGTCCGATAAAGTCTTTATCGACTTGGGATCGGGGGTTGGGAATGTTGTTTTGCAAGCTGCCCTTGAGATTGGTTGCTCGAGTTACGGTTGCGAGATGGTGGAAAATTCTTGCAATTTTGCCGAAGCACAGGAGAAGGAGTTCAGATCTCGCTGTCTTCTCTGGGGTCTCAGGCCAGGCATGGTCACCCTGGAGAGAGGCGACTTCCGGACCAACAAGAAGGTCCTCGAGGTTCTCAAGAAAGCCGATTGCATATTGGTCAATAACAAAGCCTTCACCCCTGCCTTGAACGATGCTCTGGTGCGCATGTTTATGGACTTAAAACCGGGTTGCAAGGTCGTTTCGCTCGTCTCTTTCGTTATGGGCAATGAGAAGAACGGGGTCAACGACATCGCTAACAGCATCTTCGAGAGTGAGGAGCACCAATACTTTGAAGACTGGGTCAGCTGGTCCAAGGCTGGAGGGCGGTACTTTGTATCGACTAGAAGATCCTAAAGCGGACCGGATGTGTCAGTATGTACGACGGATGCATGAGAAGACTAGGTTTGGTGCGTTTTGCGATGAATTTGCATAGCCTTGCGTGCATGGAAGAGCATAGAGCGAGGAAAATACCGGGACTAGAAAGGATGTTCGCTACTTACCGTAGACTGTTGCTGTTGGATTGCACAATGTAGGATACCATACCCATAGAGCGGGCGTTGCGTTCCCGATCATTTTCAAGAACAAACGAATGTCTTCCCTCAGCAGCTTGGCGCACGCGCAGCTGATTCATGGTCATCGCTTTCTTCCATTTGCTTGTGGTTCGTTAGCAAGATTCATCGCCTCTGCCTCCTTCTCCATCTTCCTCATCCATCGATCAACCAGTTCTTTGTTCTCGGACTTGAGTTTCTTGAGGTCATTTTCTCTCACATCGAGTTGTATGTTCAACGTCAGATTGTCATCTTGTACGTCCTTTAGCAGTCTGGTTTTCCCCACCACCTCCTCATTCCGATCCCGCAACTTCGATGTTAGAGAATTCCGCTCTGTAGTTAAATCATGTATGCGCTTATCGTCCACCTTGCTCTTGGATCGCAGTTTCTGGAGCTCGGCATCTGCGTTCTTGAACTTTGTTTGTAGCTGCCCTTTTGCTCGTAGAGCCTCGGCCAAATCGAGGCGCAGTTGAGCTATTGTCAGATCGCTCGAGTCCGCGCTGGAAGGTGTGCTGCCGCTAGAAGTTGTTTTGGGTTGCGCCGGACTGGACTGGAGGAGGACAGCCTTCTCGGCTTCGAGCGAGGCTACACGGTCGGCAAGCTGGGAGCCTGAAGAACAGAGGTCAGGACTACGGTCTCGGAGGGGGCACAGTAGACGGGAAAGGACTGACAGGCTGCGACCAGGTCCTTGTTGACAGGGTTGCGAAGCTCGGCCTCGTGAAGGTTCGCGAGGTACTGAGACCGCCAGTCAGGCATGGCGCTGGTGGTGAAGAGCAAACGAAATGGCTACCTGCAGTGCATCTATGGCTTAGCGAAAGGCCGATACTGAGGCGTCTCGCTGACGAACGCAGATAACGGCACAAGGGACAGAGAGAACTGGGATGCTAGCAAAGGTTGCAAAATATTCATGTGACTGGTAACTGGGCTGGGTGAGAGCCATTCGCGCCTTGAGTTCAAGCACGGTGAGCTTGGTGGGGCAGCAAGCTGCAGCGGGTTGCGCCTGACGTCGTTGTCCATTTACAGAGCGTGTGGAATTACAAGCCAAGGTTCGTCTCGGTTCTGCAGGTGACAAAGAAGGAAGCTTTAGTGACATGTATAGTATTTATTGCGCATATTCTACACCCGAATATCGCTTTTTGTTACTGGATGTCATTTGATGTAGGTATACGATAGTGGAGAATCAAGTACAACCTGCAAGCTCAAGATGCCTCGCTTTGTCCGTGGCATGATGCACAGAAAAAAGAAAGAAAAAAGAAAAGAAAGAAGCTTTTCCATGCGCGTACCAAAGTGATAATTCAAATGATAACTTGCATTACTTCCAACTTCACACTACCCCATCCTCTAATTCTTCCACTTCTCCATTACACCACTATCACGAGTTTCGCTTCCAAGCTCCCAGGCACCCGCAACCTCAAACAGGTGTACGACTGTACAGCCCTCTGGAGTATGAATTGTGTGCTTAGTATCGTGATTGCCGCATTAACGTGTAAGGGCTTGTGTTATTTAAAGGCTTGACAAAGAAGACTTGCTGCGGGCTCCTCTTCTTTTTTTATACAGAGATTTGACGGTTTAACGTTATTTCTCAATGACTAATGCTGCTCTCCATGGTTGTTTCTCTGAGCCGAATGGAATTGCCTGTACGACTATGGTCTTTATTATGGAGCATTTCCAGCTAAATTGCCAAACCGAGCTACCCAATCGCCAGACATCCGGGTCATGCAAGGGGGGCCCATACCAAGCTGGGTGTGACTAGTGCTGATAGTAAATGTAAGGGACTAAATCCTTCGCTCGTACGTGCCCGCGCCTTGGGTATACTTTTAAAAGCCAACCAAGGCTGTTCTTGCGAGACCAAACCGGTTGCACTCATTTCCAACCACCTGGGCGCTGCGAACATGATGGTGGACTTGAAGTCGATTCTCATGTTTGTGTCCGCTCTGGCGGCCGCGGCAGTATTTCATTTTCTTTACAAGCTATATCAAAATCGAAGACGTTTCATAAGCTTGGTATTATGCACTCCCAACCCAAGGCTCAGACTGGAAGAAGAAGCGAAGACTGACCACCAATACAGCCAGGGCCACCACACAGCTTCCTATGGGGCCACCTCAAGGTGATGGGTGAAGCAGCGGCTTCCCTCCCGCCGAACAACCATCCACAGGCCTACATCACCCTCATCGCCCAGAAGTATGATCTCCAAGGTGTATTCTACCTTGATCTCTGGCCCGTCGCAGACCCGCAGGTCGTGCTGATTGAGCCGGAGCTTATGGATCAGGTCCAGGTGCACCGAGCTTATGACCAACATCCGATGGCAGAGGAATTGCTCGCCAGCATCGTCGGTCCCAATGTGGTCGCTACTGCCAACGGCCCCGTCTGGAAGAAGTTGCACAACGCCATGGCACCCAGCTTTCTCATCTCACATGTGAGAACCTTGACCGGCCTCATGGCCGATGAGACCATGCTGTTTCAGGAGCGCCTGAGAGAACTTGCCACAAGTGGGGTGTTCAGCCTTGAGAAAGAGATTGGCAAGCTCATCTTTGATATTGTCGGCCAAATTGTTTTCAATTTCCCGCTACACGCCCAGACACAGGGGAGTTCGTACCTGGACGATCTCAAGGAGATCCAAGAATTGGTCAACCAGAGCCTAACCATGAATCCTCTGCTCAAGTTGAAAGTTTGGATGAAAAAGGATGCTGTAAGGAGAAGAGTCGATGCAAGTATCAGCGAGAAGATCAATGAGAGATTCACTCATATGAGAGACGAAAACGTAGTGCCAACCAAGAAGGATTTCATGAGCATCCTCGATCTAATGTTGAGGGAGACATTATTGAAAGATGGCCACGGTGGGATGAAGACCACCGCAATACCAAAAGATGAGCTTGAATTGCTTGTGACCAAGTAAGTCTGGCCGCATTTGTTCTGAATTGTATGTGGCTTACAATGTTGCAGTGTCAAGGGACTTCTTCTTGGTGGCCAAGGTACTACTGTGGATACGCTCTGTGTAAGCTGCCGTCATTGTTGAAACCAGTGTTTGGCTGACCTGTATTAGTTCGTCTATATGCTTCTTTCAAAGAACCCAGAGGTTGTGCAAAAGATCCGCAGTGAACACAACGAGGCGTTCGGAAGAAACACGGCAGAAGCGCTAGAAATTCTAGAAAACAACCCAACTAAACTTAACGACCTCGAATACACATCAGCAGTGATCAAGGAGACACTCCGACTCTTCCCAGTTGGATTCGGTATACGCAAAGCACCTACCGGGTTAGCCCCCTTTGCTCCACCTAAATTCCCGAACATTACTAACTACATATACTTTGCAGATGTACAGTCAATTATCAAAACCAAACTTATCCCATTGACGATCTAGTCGTGGTACCGTGTTGGCATACTATGCATTACGACGAAACTTACTTTCCAGAGCCTAATGCCTTCCGGCCTGAGCGCTTCCTGAACGACGGCGTGCCTCGCTCTTGGTTCCGTAGCTTTAGCCGTGGAGCAAGGGCGTGCCTGGGCCAGAACCTAGCAATGGACATGATGCGTGTCGTGCTATTGTTGACTGTGAGGGATTTCGACTTCGACTGCGCAGAGATCGTGCCGAACCCGAAGCCAAGATCCACCTACACTGATCTGGACACGGTATATGGCGATATCATATTCCAAGAGTTGGCATTAGAGGCCAAGCCCCGAGGCGGCATGATGATGATGGTCAAGGCGAGCGGACATGGTAAGACACAGGGAGCGTCAAGGGTTTTGTGATGGGTATACTTCTCATGAGAATGAATATCCATAAAAATGATCATACTGAGTGGTCATCTGACCCATGTGTCCAAATCAGTCTGAGTTTGCAATACCTCGTTGATTAACTAGGGATGTAAGGACCACGGTAGGACTGATCTGGACGAACATTATGGCGACTAGGTTGAGAACGTCCCAAGTCAACACTTCATACTTCGTGACCACGTGCTACAACAAAGGTATCTGTCCGCACCTTTTCCTGATTGCTACGGTAGAGTCTTTCCTGTGATACTTAGATCAGTACTCAAAGTTGATTCGTGATCGGGTTGAATACATGGATTGTTTGGTGATATAGTCACCCTGAGGTACGGCAAACTTTGAAGGTTGTGATAGCCTTTATTATGCTATGGGTTCTCGTATGAAGCAGATATACGAACCGAGTTCCCCAAGAACTTCGTTCGAGGACCGGATTCACTACTTACGATGCTGCGCTCCCATCACTCCTGGGCGAAAGGAGCATCATACAGCTACGATGCCACACAAAATTGGCTATCTGACATAACCTGCAATTCCTGGAACACTCCCTCGTGGATAATTAGAAATCGTCCTGTATCATGCGCGCCGTCCCACGGTTGCTTGACCACGTCAGAGAATCTAGGGCACTTGAATGGGTTGCGGAGAGCGGCAAAACTCCCCTGATAACCACGAAGCTGTGCCGTGTTATACTCTAGCACGAGTAATTGGTCATAAGCCAGGTGATACCGTCTGTGATCCCCTCGACGTTGGCTAGACAACCGATGTGAGGCCTTGAAGTGATATGCGATGTTCTTAAGAGCTTTCTCAATCTCTTGTCGTAGGGCTGCGACGAGCTGCATCGGCTCATCGGACACCTCTTGGTTCTCTTGTTGCGAGGATATGCTGACTTGTTCTGACCGATGATAATATTTTGTACTTGAAAATGCTGTGTTTTTGCATCTTGGCGCCTTGTGTGCTTACCTTATATACGTGTCTGGTACCTCTCAATGTCTTGGAATGTCTGAGGAAAATGGAATAGGTTGATAATAAATTTTGATGTTTGATGGGTATGTCATGATTACACCCTCTCTGATATCCACTCCCACCACTTATCCACCTTGCCCTCGAGTACACTGCCGCCCACTACGTCAACCTCGATATCAAATTCTCTCATTTGACTGAAGGCAAACTTCTCGGAGCCGTATTCGCCGAGCCAATCTTCGTTGTCCTCGTCGCCCAGCTCATCTGCCCCAACCCCGGAGTCTTTCAAGCCCTTACTTCTACTCTTCCGTATCCTGCCTAATTCTGCCTCCAGATTGCTCTTGACCAGCGATGCAGGCAGCGCAGTGAACAGGTCTGTCTTGTTTGCCGCAATGAGAAGGTGCACAGCCGGAGGGGCCTTGGAAGTCTTTCCCACGCCCATGCGTTTCTGCAATACTAGTAGCACGTCGAAGAGGTAGTTGGCTGTGGCAGGCAGATTCTCGTCCAAAGCCGCGGCGTCGACGACAAATACCACACCCTTGAGGGGATCCTTGTCGTTGATCTTGCTTATGGAGAAGTTTCGCAACTTGCCATGCCCAGGCGTGTCCAACAGGAGGAACTTCTTGTGCGATCCAGGGGCATCCTCCTTGGCCGCCTCGCGGAACGACTGCACCCCATTATCGGTGGAGACGGTCAATTCGATAGACTGGGGAATCTGAGATGTGTGCGTAGGGGTCGCGTTGTCGCCACGTTCGTACAGTGTAAGCAGCGATGTTTTCCCGCCGCCTGGAGGACCGACGAGCAGAATGGAGGGCAAGCTCGTGTAGGGTGTCGTTCTGCTAATGTAGAAGTGGGCGAGGAGTGGCGCAATGAGCACGATCAGGGCGCCCACGATGAAGATGGGCGCCGACGGCGTCAGGATGTACTCTAGGTAGTACTTCAAGTCGTCCATGATGAAGGGCTGCAACCGGAGAATGAGTCGTGCAGTGCTTCGCCAGCAAAGGGGTGCTTTAATAGACCTCGAGGTCGAGCCACGATCCCTTGGTGGAATGATGCCCTGTTCCAAACGGTGTGATTGTGGTCTTATCGGACACGACAGCAGCCGCCGTTCGTCATTTCCAAAATTTGGAGCTTTGCCCGCCAAGCTTCAGTCTGACCCTTTTCAGTGGGAGGTCCCTTGCCGCTCGGGGAATTTAGGCCAATTATAGCTGGGTACGCTCTAGCGCATGCTCACTGTGGCTTGGCGACCTTTGGTTCGACTTTCTGCAGGCACTGAAGGCTGACGAGGGAGGCATTGCTCAACCGCCAATTTGAACTTTTGCGCAGGCCTTTGCTTTCCCAGGGCCCACCCAAACATCACAGCCTTGCCGGTCTTCCCGTAGACTGCTCTGCGCTGCTGCTCTTCTGCTCGTTGTTTCTGTAGTAGTTTTCTCTAGATACCCATATCGAGACACCACTGGTCCCTGACCTGAGCCTCCCCGTCGACCACTTGTCGACTTCGGAATCCATCCCAGCCTCAAGCCAGAATCCATCTCAACACATTTCTTCAAGAGTCAAACCGCGGAGGGATCGAGCCCTTGAACCACCGATGTCGTCTACACCCCAGAATGGCTCTGCCGGAGCTCCGATACAACCGTCGAACAAAGGAACTGCTGCTGCGCCCCAACTGAGCTCGGAAACCCTGGAGATGGGCAGTCTCCCGGGCGCGGCTGAGGCGGTTCCGGAGGAGGACATCATGCATCTGGCAAGAGTAGGAAACATTCCGGCCATGGAGAAGCTGTTCGAGAAGGGCGAATATGATGCCACCTACAAAGACAGGGAGGGTATCACCCCATTACATGTATGCGCCAGCTGAGAAATCAACGTGGACATGGAGGCTTACAACGTGACAGTGGGCAGCAATCAATAACCAGTTTGCGATGGTAAAGTTCTTGATCGACAAAGGCGCAGATCTTAACAGGAAGGGAGGCGACTCGGTCGCGACACCATTGCAATGGGCTGCTCAAAGGTCCAACTACTATTCCGTAAACCTGCTACTACAACACGGCGCCGATCCCCTCATCACCGATGCTCAAGGGTACAACACTCTCCATATCTCGACATTCAACGGCAATGTACTGCTGCTTACGCTGTTGCTACACCAAGGCATACCTGTAGATGTGGTCGACAGTTATGGCCATACTGCTCTGATGTGGGCCGCGTATAAGGGATTCCCACTCTGCGTTGATCTGTTCCTGCGATGGGGCGCAAGCGTACATACTACGGACGAGCAAGGGTTCACCGCATTGCACTGGGCTCTAGTAAAGGGCTCAACGCCTTGTGTTTTAAAGCTTATTGAGTACGGTGCCGATAGGTTCGCCAAGACAACGACCGGCAAGACTCCAGCAATCACCGCCCAAGACCTGAACACGACTGGCGCATGGCATCGGGCGCTGAAAGAATGTGGTTATGATGAGGATGGGCATCCCGTGACACCGTGGTGGCCTGGGGCTTCTTATTTCCTCCAGGACAAACGGACGTTCATGAACCGATTCCTGTTCTTGTTGCCTTTCTCACTACTCTGGGTCGAGTTGCTTCTCCTGGCTTACTTGCCCATCTTCCTTTCTCTGCCATTTGCTCTTCTGGTAGGCTTTTCGTATCAGTGGATGACGGCACAGGTTATCGACTACGGGCCGCCCGACATGCGGCATCTACACAAGACAGTGAGCTTCCCCAATGACCTTGGGTTATACGTCGCTAACTTAAGCCAGCCATATCTTGCTGGGATTTTTGCAGGCTCTTTGTTCCTGGTGGGTATTGGTTGGTTCATGACAGTTTTGCCAGGTGAGCTCCCTCAAAATATTGTGCCAATACTGTGATGCTGACCCCAAACAAGGAACTTTCTCTGAACATCCACTCCTGAACTTTGCCTTCGCCGCCTCCTACGGTCTGACAACTTATTTTTATGCAACCAGTATGATGTTTGACCCCGGTTTTGTGCCCAAGATGAACGGGATTGCCGAGCAGAAGGCAGTCATTGACGAACTGTTGAGTTTGTGGAAGTTTGACGAGTCCAATTTTTGCGTATCCTGCATGATCCGAACGCCGCTTCGAAGCAAGCATTGCAAGAGATGCCAGAGATGTGTCGCGAAGCACGACCAGTGAGTATATTGTATCTGAATACTGGTCGACGTTGACACTTACGGATTCCTAGCCATTGCCCGTGGATCAACAACTGCGTTGGCGTGAACAACCATCGCCACTTCTTTTACTACCTAATCTTCCTGACCTTGGGCATCCTGTCTTTCGATTGGCTACTCTACGGCTACTTTTCCTCGCTACCCGCAAGTTCGACTACGGAATGTACCATCCTGTCGGCCAATCTCTGCCAAGTTTTCAACACCAACCCCTACATCGTACTTCTCGGCATCTGGGCTACACTGCAGCTGACATGGGTTGGCATGCTGCTGTTTGTCCAGTTCGTGCAAGTCGCCCGTGCGATGACCACGTACGAAAACATGTATGGCATCAATGATGGGTCGGCCGCGAACCTGATGCACAACTTCACGAGCACGGGCGCACCTTTGGACCCGACACACCCTGATGCTCTTCGTGCTCCACCAAGCGCCGCCGACGATCCTCTGGGTAACCGTCCAAGCCACGGGCATAAACACGGGCGTGGCTTCTTGCAAACGTGGAGTCGAATCCTCGGAGTCGATACTTTCATTGAGACGGCCACCGGTAGGGGCGCCGCGACGGCCAAGAAGCAAAGGAAGAGGAAGAACCCATACTCCAGGGGCTATGTACAAAATTGTAAGGACTTCTGGTGTGACTCGGCCCCGGTGTTCGGTAGGCGCGAACCTGGTGATGCCATGTTGGGCGGCCACAGAGTGAACTGGACTGAGACATACGAGAGCCCAGCGGCCATGGAAACTGGGGGCAGGAGAGGCAGAGGCGGATACGAAAGCGTTGCCGGCGATGAAGTGTAGACGGGGGAGGGGCGTGCGTGTGTGATGCATCCAGAGATGCTAGTGGGTACTGGTTTGTAAAGCGACGATCGTCATGTTTAGACAAGGCGGGCGGTGTTCTGGAGCCAAGTGCTTGGTTTGTGTATAATGACGAGGGGCTTGTTTCAGCCTCGAATGATCATGATGAGACTACTGTAACCTAAGATAACTTGGACGAATAGTACACAGTATGCACTGATACTTTATAAGGGGTTACCACCCATTGATTCACTATCCGTTCGAAACGCAGTGCGATTGACCCAAGATACTTGAGGGACAGTTCTCCGGCCAGTTATGACTATAACGCCGCTCCGCACAATAAAGAGGACCAGTCTATAGCCTGCCCCGCTGAGTGGCCCGTGCGGCTTCTTACAGCCAAAATTTCAATCCAGTCGCCCCTGACACCAGGTCTCAACTTTGACAGTCCATCATTTCACCTCGACACTCTGAGGCCTTTTTTTTTTTTCGCTTGTACAATTAAGAATTGACTTTGTAATATACACGCCCGAGAGATCAAAGGTTTTCTGTGCTCATCAAGGAGAGCCTGAGTGGAAGTGGTCTTGACGACCGTTCGCATATCTCACCCCAACTATGGCACCCCTAGCCAGGCTCCCCACAGTGCCTCTGCAACACGCCATATGGTCTCGCGTACAGCACGCAACCTGCAAATCTACACAATTCAACAGGGAGTTGGCGCGCGCTCTCCAACGTGCCAACTTCATCAGCTGGTTCACCGAGTCAGGCGCCCACCCGCCAGACGCCAGCCTTTTGGAGCAGTTCTCGCCGGATGAGCTCAATAATATGCACGTTGCCTACACAGCCAACCGACACAAGCGCCAGCTCTGGATGGGGCTCAAGTACCACACCCAGGAATGGAAGCAGGAAAACGGCTGGTGGGAGTCGAAAAAGGTGCCCATCATGAAGACCATCCTGAGTAGGAGCCAAAAGGCGAAGGCTGAGCCCCTGGTTTGGAGTGTGGACGAGGTCAGAAGGTGCGTGGAGGGAGAGGACCTTGGGCATGACATGTGGCGGCAGGGACTTACGGGGGGACAAGCTGTATTCCTTGAGATTGGCGGGGGGAAAGAGGTTGCGCATCATGATGATACGTGGTTCAAGCCCCAGAAGAGGGGAGTGGTTGAGATACTGGAAAGCAGGGAGGCAGTGGAAAGGGGTGTGGGTGGTTCGGTCGTCTGTCGGGTGTGGCCGTTCAGGCCGAGGGTGCTGAAAGATGACGAGAATGCGGATGGGGATAGTACAGGTGAGAGGGAGCTAGAACGCGCGGCTATGGCAGAGGCAAGCGCGGAGGGAGTGAAAGAGGAGAGGTAAGGAGGTATGTTGGTGTTGGATAAATGGCTGTTGACCTTTGTAAAATTATGTATTGGTTGGTGTATGATATGAGAGACATCAAGGTTCACAGCGCTGGCAATAGCACGGGACGTTCTTAGATGATGGGAGTCAGAGCTGTAAGAGAAAATATACCCAACCCATGATTTTTTTGGCTACGGAATGTACTATAAGTTCGTGTCCGAGAGGGCTAGGTTGTGCCTAAGAACATATCAATGGTGCAACGAACTCGAACTCATGTCTAAATCTAAAGCACAAACTTCTGAGCAATTCGCAGAAAGATTGGGTCCCGTGCCCACCATCGAGAAAGTATAAAGGGAAAAAGGCTGTATAACATTGCGCAAAGAGTGGGGCTTGACCCGGTGTGAACGAGCATATATGTATCTCCGTCGAAAATCAGTATGACCTTTCTCCGAGAACCAAGCACGAAGCCCTTAAGTGGTTTACAGTCCTCTTCTGAGTTGTAACATTCGTGTATTTCCATAGACCATCGCAAACATTCAGAGTTTTCATCGTCTTAGCAAGGCCACTCCAACGTCGCAGCAAAACTGCCGAGCCCGTCAATCTTTATTACCCATGCTCTAATAGCTCTTACATTTACCCAACTTTGGCACTGCACACAATCACTCATAATGTGCGTCGTCAAACACATCAGAGAAGTCTGCCGCAGCTGCGGCCAAGATAACTGGCTCGGTGGTAATATCCGGGAGACCATCACCCTTTACTGCTCCGACCGAATGGCCTGTCAAGCCAAGCCCTGCAGACCTGAGACGCGCCACGAGGAAACAGTGGTGGAGAGAGGTGCCTTCTGTAACACTTGCATTAAGGCTGGCAATAGCTACTCGCTAGCTTGTGCCCTTACTGCCGGCTTCCCAAGATTGGACGTGGGTGCCGTTGCAAAAGAGCACAGGAGATGGCTCATCCGCACTACCGGTGTCGACGACGTAGAAGAAATGGCCATGTGCGACTATGAGATGGTGTTGGAGGAGAGGCAGTCCACGGAGACACTCGGCAGACTCCTGGATCGGGTGACTGCCGCCCTTGGCGGAAGAAAGAAGAAGAGGCTTGATCTGATTGAGCTAGAAAACTACTCCAAATCATCGGGTAACTCATCATCGGACAGCTCAAGCATAGCAACGCCGCAAGAGCCCTCTGGCTCGGGAAAATGATGAATGGATCAAGGATCCCATTACTCACCCAGGGCGGTGCTCCATGAAGACTTCGAGGACTCCTTTGGATAAGTGCGGAAGAGTAGCAGCACCGTTTAACCCATATAATCCCGTTATTTCTTGAAGATTTACCGAATAGATTCCATTCATTCACCAGCATCGCTATGGATACGGGATAGGAATGAACCTGGAAATTTTTTTGAACCCACCGCGTTTGGAGTAGGTAACATGGGCGTGATTGGACAAGTAGGTTGAGATGAGATATGGGACTTTTTACAGCTTGGACTTTATCGGGAGATCTCATGGAGCCGCGCAAAATTCAATCAGATATAAAACAGCTCGGAATTGATCGATCACTTTGCTTTTCTCATTTGTGCATGTTGAACGTGAACTCAGCAGTTTATATGAATGCATCCAAGTCAAGGCGGCTATGAAGGGATGGAAGAAAATGGATTGTTTATTGCCCAGAATGCTACGGCCCGAGATCAAGTCCAAGCAGAATTTGACAAACGACAATTGGCTCAAGCACCGGATGCTCGAACCTAGAAATGTGTGAAGTTAATATGGTATAAGCATGCGATTCCTCACTGGTGGCTCAGACATAAGAACGCTCTCAATTTTGTTTTGTTTTATTTTTGAAACACGTTTCTTCCAGTCCAAATCATTCATTACATCATCTTGAATTTGAAGAGATATATTTTTTGGAGGTAACGTCAGAGGCCTATCGATTGTTTCTAACGTTTCGATAGAGATTTCGTCCCAGGTTAAACCAGTTTGCACTCCATACTGAACAGCTGTCTTGAAGAGACCATTACGAACTGCGACGGAAACCATATTTTCCGAAGTGACTACTACTGCCGAATAGGTCTCATGTCCCATGACGTCCTAGGATTATACGTGTTGATGTGTAGGATTCGTGAATGGTATACTGTAATTGGGTCAAAGTGGGTGCAAGCGCGCTTGTTTACGGCACTCTTGCGAGAGCATTCAAAAACCAATAATACTGTTACAAAAATCGATGACTGATGAGATTGATTAGTCATTCAACTCTTGGCAGATCTCAGGCACGAGATAAACACATATCACTGCGAGGCCCGGCTTCCGGGGCAATCTTACACTAGCACTGGCTGCTGCGGGTGACGTTGGCACGCTGGGTGAAACGTTACTGCAGCCCAAGTGGCGTACTTTTGGCTGTCGGCTCACCGACATCTCGGTGAAGGAAAAGAAGAGATCAAGCCGAAAAACATCCCCTAGATTGCCGATGGTACCTGTAGGTCTATCGGTAAAACACCGATGTCCTGACAGCAGTGTACTGATAATCGACGCTGATAACGGCGCGCTACAGTAGATTAGTTCTGCGAAGACCCGAGAGACTGGGTCCCCAGTCTAGCTCAACACCCACAAAATGCGGCTTTCTTCTGAAGATCCCCATATTCCCACAGTCGATTGCGCCCTTCCAACGACGGCAGGCATCAGGCATGCGGCAGGCGGGAGGGTGGGTATAAGCTTTCCGCAGGGAACCAGACGTTCACTGACCTCAGCATCACAAGCCGTCTGACTAAGAGCAGAGCATCACGTGGAAGTGCTCGCAACGACCCATAGTCCTACGTTGTACTATTTCACCTATAGCACACTCTGGGAGATCCCCATCGGTTCATAGGTGTTCCCCGGGAGCACTATACTAGTGCGCCAATTTCTATATCTGCCGTTCGCTAGGTCCTTCCCAAGAAAGTTCGCGATGACGCACGCCACAGAAGACCTACCTACATACCCCATGGACATGCCCCCCAGTCCATGAGTCGCTTCCGAATGCCAAGAGATAAAGACGGTCCGCAGAACGGTTCCGACCGAAAACCGATTGCCGGCCGGGGAAGCGCACCCTATCTAGTGGTGGTATTGGCTAGCCCGCATGGCTCTGGCCAATGGCGCGGCAGATGGTGATCTGCTGGAAGATAGCGACCATGATATTTGTCGAGCAAGGCAGAAATCATGCAGGGCTGAAGAGCATACGCTGGAGACATGAATGCGGGTTTTTCTCCGATGGCGCCGGGCGACGCCCTGTCTGACATGGTCAGCCGCGTGATGGTGCAGCCTCTATGACTGTGACACTATAAGCAATGTGTTTATAGGTACATATATATATATATATATATATATATATATATATATATATATACGGGGATTGCAGCTTTATCATGAGGCTTTTCGATAGCTTCTCACCCCCTTGAGCCAAGTCCCTCAAAATGCGCTTGCTCCCTCTCTCCCTCGCTCTCCTAACGGGCCAAGTGCTCGGAAGCCCTCTATCCTCGCTTCCGGTCAAGCTCGAGACAAGATCCAAGCTCGATTCTCACCTTGCCAACATTCATCTTCGCTTCGATGAGGCAGTAGAGGGAGAAGTCACATATACATACGGCTCGTGTTCCGCCAAAGAGCTGCGGGATGCTCACCATGTCGTCGGCCGAAGCACAAGCTCGTCTGCCTCAAGATTAGTGTGGCTTATTCCCAAGGACGTCACAGCCGATGGCTGCCTCTCCGCCTGGGACTCGGCGGGCTCGCTGGTAGGCCGCAGCGCAGCCCAAAGCTTCCAGCCTAACAAGCGGACTTTGAAGAAGCGTGGCGAGTATAGCATCCAGATGAACAACGATACCGGCATCGACACTCTAGGCCCATGGTTTGACGGTGTTGCTCTGCTTGAGAGCAAGAATCTGAGCGCAGTCGATGTTTCTGAGGCCAAGTCCAAGGAAATCGCCATTGTCGGTGCTGGCATGGCTGGTCTGATGACGTACCTTATCCTCCACCAATCCGGTTTCGAAAACGTCAAGATCATTGAGGCTGCTCAGCGTCTGGGCGGTCGTGTTCACACGGAATATCTCACCGGTGGCCCGTTCGACTACTCTTACCAGGAAATGGGACCGTAAGTACCAAAAACACATTGAACATTCAACTTTCCCTTTAGAACTTAACAGAGAAACCGGCTCTGGTATCTTGATTTAGCTCGATTAAAGCAAACAACCAGAAATGGATCGATACCGCATCAGATGGAATGCTTGGCTCGTTTTGAAGCTGGCCTAAAAGGAAGAATAAATGAGAAACAACGGAAGCTAACATGTTGCGATAGTATGCGGTTCCCCAATACCGTCACCGTCGGCAATGACACCTACAACATTACCGATCATCAGATGGTCTACCAGCTAGCCGAGGAAATGAACAAGTTGAACAACTATGCTAGCAACTGGAGTGTTGACTTCATCCCCTGGTACCAGTCCAGCTCCAACGGCCTCTCCTACTATGACGGTATCAAGCTTGACTCTGGTCTGCCGCCGACTCTAGCTCAAATTGCAGCGAATGCATCGCTGGATACCACAGCTGCAGATAGCCCCTCGACCACCGCCCTATCGAACACTCTTGTAAGTAAAGCTATTAGTCAAATTTACATCGCATTTAGAAGGATTTCTCCCGAGTGGCTGACTTGTTTCCACAATTAGGATGCCATTCTCGCCAATGATACCTTCGTAGCTCTCATGGCCACTAACATGCACCAAGCCCACAAGGACTTCCTCGCCGGTGGTCTTGACGGGCTGCCCGGCGATGAGTGGTCGGAATTCGCTTTCCTTGTCAACTATCTCAAAGCGAACCTGAACGACACAGATATCGTTTCTGGAGGTGCATTCGAATCTTCCTTCTGGGATACTCTGTACGAGGGCATGTATTTCGATGCCTCAACCTGGAAGACCATTAACGGAGGTCTGAGCCGCCTCCCGGCCTCCTTCCACCCGCTTGTGGACAACGTCACGACTATGAACCGTGCGGTCGAGCGTGTCAAGTGGCTGCCCGACAGCCAGAAGGTCCAGCTGGAGTGGCGCGAGAAGAAGGCCCCCAACGTGACATCGGGCCCGAGCGCCGTCTGGGCGAACGCGACGTACGACTACACCGTCTTCGCTCTCCCCTTCTCCGTGATCCAGAACTGGCGCCTCCCCTCGCTGCCCGCGACCATCACCAACGCCATCAGCGAGATCCCCTTCACGGCGGCGTGCAAGGTGGCGCTCGAGTTCTCCACCCGCTTCTGGGAGCACTACGAGAACCCCATCTATGGCGGTTGCTCGACAAGCACTGATATCCCCGGCATCGGAAGCATTTGCTACCCGTCCTACAACATCAACGGATCCGGGCCCGCCACCATGCTTGGCAGTTATATTTCCGGTGACCAGTGGGGAGCACGCTGGGTCTCCGTGTCGGAGGAGGACCACGTTCAGTATGTACTCGACGCCATGATCGAGATCCATGGCGATGTTGCGGCCGAGCAGTACACTGGCAACTACAACCGCCGCTGCTGGATGCTGGACCCTTACGAGAAGGGCAGCTGGGCCAGCCCCAAGATTGGACAGCACGAGCTGTACATCCCGGAGTACTTCAAGACCTACAACAACGTGAGAGCCTTTCCCATTCGCCACACAGAGTAAGAAAGTCGATTTGCTGACCATAGCATTCAGATGATTTTCGTTGGCGAGCAAACCTCGTATACTCATGCCTGGATCGCATCCGCTCTCGAGTCGGGAGTTCGTGGCGCCATTCAACTGCTGCTAGGTAGGTACCGGATAACTCAATGAACTTGTATAATTCAGAATAGCTAACAGGTCGTGTAGAACTCGGTTTAGTAGATGAGGCCAAGGCCGCCAATGAGAAGTGGAATGGAAGATGGATCGATGTCGTACGTACACACACTCACACGAGCTCACGTCTCACACCGATAGGTGGCTAACCTTGTACACAGTAATTGTTTAGGTATGGAAAGCGCCTGTATGCTGAGAGACGAGACTATTCTCATTAATTCGGCATTTCTTCATAAGGTAGAATGGCCACCAGCATTGGCTATAATATTACATCGGTTACATTAGACAGACCAATATAATATCAGAGCCCCAAGAAGGCAATTTCTATAATGAGAACACGTTGAGCCTTCACATCGATTCTGTGCGTTGTGTTCAATTCGTTTTTTATTTGTAACTTTCAACAATATTTCAGTAGAGCGTCTGATGGCAGAGACATCCTCTGTCTGAAGTCAGCCGGCGCTCGGACTAGAGTACATCAATATTCCTCCAGGACGGACGATTATCTTCGAGGACCATTCGAGAAAAAATGCATATGTTCATGAAATAACGCCAGGCCTGTGTTTCCTCCCTCAATATCCACGTGCATAATGTGTCCACAAACCATATTTGACAACGCACATGTACTTATTTCCATGACTTGAGGTTCCACTTGCTCTCCATGCCCTTCATATTCGGTCTGAGAGACTGAGAAAAGCGAGATTGGCAGTAGCCAACCGAAATGCAAGCGCTACATGAATCAAGACGGCTTAGTGTCGGCGCCTCGGCTTGGTAGCGATGACTGCTTGTTCGATTGAAGTACCATCCGGGTCTCTGGGTCGAATATTGGAACACTAGTATCCGACACCGAAGTATCAGGTACAAGGCTGGGAGGACCTGGAAGCGAGGTCATGGTAGTGGATTTCTCGAGTGTCTCAAGCCCCTCTGATACTATCTTCACTGGTTTGTGCGCCAGGGGTGTATCTCCAGCCTTGAAACGATCGGTAGTATTGAGGTCGGCCGTTGTTGACTGTTTGTTTGTGAAGCTCTCACGATTCTCATGCCGACGAGATTGATCAGTGGTAGAAGCAGTTTCAATCTTCATGTTGGTGATACTGATAAGGTTACCGCCCGGATTGCCCAACCCCCTTACAGCAGGCCTGTCTCCTGTGGCAGTCGATCGTCTCAATGTCTCGATAGATGGCGTAATGCCTGGTGTAGACGACGTCTTCGGTTCATCCTTGCACTCGGTGGTCATCGTATTCCGCCAATTGCCGTTCCAAGCCCGGCTGTTAGGCGGCCCGCCATACGCAGCAGACGAGCCTCTGGGCTCAGTTTTGTGGGCTGATCTGGGATCCCCGTCCATAAAGGAGCCTCGCCTATGCTGCGGCACAAGATAACGGCCGCTTTTCTCAGGGGGTGTTGTCGAGGAGATCTTTGCTTCTGATCTTCCCGGCGTGCTTCTCCAGTCATCTTTGGCCCAAGGAGAGAATCTCGACGATGGAGGAGAGGATGGCGTGACATGATGGCGAGGCCGCTCGGTCTGGAAACGAGTTTCCTTTCCTGTATTGAACGGTTTATTTCGCATGCCGTCTGACTGAATTCTCCAGATAGGAGTCGCCTGTCATTCCGAAGAGTCAGTATTCACAGTTAAAAACATGGTCAACTGATAGTGCAATGTCTTGTAGGAAGTAAAATGGTGTAAGGGAAAGCACCCCCAGGGGAAGGGAAGAAGGAGAGGACGGGGAGGCGATTAAAGGAAAGACAGGCACGAGCTGGAACTACTTACAAGCTCAATAAGTTGTGGTCCAAATTCTTTCACAATGTCCTTAGCTGTCTCGATTCTGATTGGATCATCGTTGTCGAATAAGGGCTGTGCCTCAATAACCTCGGTGTTGAGAGTCGCTTCTTTCCATTGGCGCTTCCAATCGTCGACAGCCTTCACAGCCTCTGGGTGACGAGGATGTAGGTCCTTGGCTATCATGTAGAACGAAGATCGAGCTCCATGAATTCTCAAAGGTTTGAATACAGAAACTGACGAGAATTTGCTGAATAAGCGGAGCATAGTCACTGTCTCTATACCTTCAATCTTGTGCAAGCGGCAGACCAAAGTACCGCCCTCCTTGATTCGCTGGAAAGCTAGAACAAGCTGACTCGTTAACAAGCGGATGCGCTCCCTTTTCTCACGATAGTCTGCGCGAACATGCACGCGCAGAACGTTGCCGTCACAGAAAACAAGCCCAAACTCTTGGTTTTCAAAGGGTCGTAGGGTCAAGAACTCGGAGAAATCAGGATGGTCATGCGGAATATCCGTGACACCTATCTCCGCTGCCAGCATAGTAATATCGAGCCAGTGTACGCTGATTTCCTTACGAGTCTCCCATCCTCTGATACACAAAGGATGGCCACCCTTGCCGAAGGGCAAAGAAATACCACAAACGCTTGAATTGCGAGTGTTATCCAGGATGGTCCCAGAAAATCCGCCTGGTGCCATACAGAGATCGAGAAACTTTGGGTGTTCGTCCGTAAGCTCAAGTTCCAAAGAAAGATTGTGCTCCTTGTTCATGTCGTTTCCAATTTGGCACATTTGGTTATAAAACACCTCCTGGGTGTATGGATCGACATTGTCGGATTTCTCGCGTAACATCATGAAATGTAGATCCGCTTCCATGTTTGCCCAACCCTGTCGGGAGGGGTGAGTACGAAGTGATATCTTGTTGGTGATTAGATGACGTTGCGACTTACCTGGTTCTTCAAAAGGGTGTTCTCACGGTACTCCGTGGAGTGATGGAAGAGATAGTCATGGAGGATAGGATGAGTCGTAATGACGTTGATGAGGTTTTCGTCTAGCTTGGCATTGACAATACTCAGCTTCTCCAGGTCGGTGGCCACGACAGTCTCGAGAGTGGGTTCAGCATGACTCGTTTGGTTGCTGTCATCAACAGAACAGGCGTGGATGGATTTGTCTACCTGTTCTGTCTCCGGGAGACCCTCATCGTGGTGATCTCCATCATCTGATGAGATTGGACGATGACTACTGGTGACCTCCATGGCTGCGATGTGACCGGATTCCTGTACAAAGAAGCAAAACAGTGGTACAACAAGAAGATGCCTACAAATTCATCTGGTGTGATGAAGCTGGGGTGGACAGGATGAGATGACTGCAAGTGTAGAGTTCCGGATGATGAACAAGATTGGTGGTTTTTAAAAGAGCAACAATCGGTGAAGGCCTAGGTCACCATCTGTTTGTTCGGCAGCCTGTTTTCTAGTGATTACTCGACCTGTTCAGTAAGTGCAGGTGGCCGCCGAAAAAAGCCGTGCCTACCTTCCTCCCCTGATTCATGCTGTCAGGGGCTTATTCGGATTCAGGTGTTTGGCACAATTTGTCTTTGTCCCGCATCATTAGCAATCTGAAAACCACTTGATGAGTCTTACTAGGAGTGCACGGAAGCCTAGCAAAACAAACGGAGAATAGAGCACTGCAGCATTTTGTCTGCGAAAGAAAATAATAATACGATTGATTGTTCTTGCTGGTATCTAGAGACGTTGAGTCTGCCCAGTACTCCCATCCCACGCAATCCTCTATGTCCGAGTTGATCAGATCGAAAGAACGATCCAACCTGAGTATGCTGTTCTAAACCGAGATCTCCCAACGCCCAAATGCAATGTACAGCAAAACAAATTGTTCTAGCATGCATAGCTGTCTAGTGCTTAGACTGCTGAACCATCCATGTCAACAGGTCAACCTTGGTCACGATAGCCAATGGCTTGCTCAAGGCCTTGTCGTGACCGGCACCGGCGTCGGTGACGACGGCAGCGCTGTTCCATTCAAAGAAATGGCTGAGCTCGGTGAGTGGTGTGTCCTTTGTGATCTCAACAAACTGACGGCGCTGCTTGCCTCTGCCCTTTCTGGGGTCGGTGACAACCTCGTCGAGTCGACCGAAATCGAACATGACATCCTTGACTGGGCTCTGTCCAGTTGCTCGACCACGAGAGATGTAACTGAGCAGGTTACCAAGGGTGACTAGTCCCACAAGCTTGCCACCAGGACCGGCCAAGACAGGCAGCTGGTCAAAGCCCTTGTCACGCATGGTCTCGATAGCCTCGGAGCAAAGTTGAGTTGCAACGACTGACGTGACGGGCTTGAGCCTCAGGGAGCCAACAGTAGCGCCGGCATAAGGATCATGATCCTTCTTCGATGAGTCTCCATTAGCGACCGCCTGCTTGGCAGCTTCGTCCGTTTCCGGCATGAGATCATTTGCCGCTAGCCAGTCATCATCGGCAAACTTGCTAAGGTAACTTCTGATGCTGTCTGGCAAGATCACCACGACAACATCCCCTTTGCCAAGACCAAGATCCTTGATCGCTTTCAGGGCGGCGGCCATGGCACTCCCAGAACTACCACCGACGAGCAGACCCTCCTCGGCGATCAGACGGCGGGCAAGCTTGAAGCTCTCTCTGTCGTCCGTCTTATACCACTTGTCGACTACTTCTCTGTCCAGCACATCAGGGATAAAGTCGTACCCAATACCCTCAACCTTGTACGGCTCGTCCTTGTGCTCCTCGTTCAGTGCCTCCGGCAATGCAAGGATACTACCTTGGGGGTCCGCTGCCACAATTTTGACATCCTTGCTGTGTTTCCTGATACCCTTGGCCAATCCAGTAATGGTGCCACCAGTTCCAGCGCCTGCTACAACGCAGCTCAACTTGCCGCCAGTCTGATGCCATATCTCCTCGGCCGTACCGAACTCGTGTGCAAGAGGATTATCCCTATTGGAGTATTGGTCCAAGATATGCGCATTCGGGATCTCCTTAACCAATCTTCGAGCAACTCCAATATGCGACTCGGGGGCATCCCAGGCAGCCTGCGTCGGGGTTCTGATGATAGTCGCACCAAGAGCGCGCAGGACGCTGACTTTCTCGGCTGACATCTTCTCCGGCAGTGTGATGATAGTCTTGTACCCCTTGACTGCACCGACAAGGGCCAGGCCGATACCGGTATTGCCGCTCGTGGGTTCAATCAAGGTATCGCCAGGCTTTATTCTGCCAGAGCGCTCGGCCTCCTCGATCATTCGCAGGGCGATACGGTCCTTGACGGACCCTCCCGCATTGAAGAGCTCGACTTTCGCATACACATCGCATTCAATGCCTAGAGACTTCGGGATTTTGTTCAATCGAACAAGAGGTGTATTGCCAATCAATTCCGTCGCCGACAGAGCGGTCGCTGGAGGCGGTGGACGGTGGGGGAGGGGCGTGCCACCATTTGTGCCGTTGGGTGCGGTCATGGTAATAAGTTCCTCGGAAGGCTATGACTGGGAATGGTTTTCTGCAAGGGCTTGATTTGATAGAAGAAATGGCAGGAAAGATTGAAATGCTGACTGCGGCTTGTTCCCAGTGATGTCGCGAGTCAGAAGAGGAATGTCGCAAGATTCACAAGCCTGGCGCATGTGAGAACTTTGCCCCTCCAGAAAGCCGATGGTAGCCTGCGTCGGAGATCGCCTCTCGAAGCTCGTATAGTTGCTCACTCAACGAGAATGCTGAGTTGACTAGCGTAACTTCAGGAAGGTGCTCTTCACAACCTTAAAAAACCAGTGGGTTCTCTACGGATATGCTATTTCATAGCTTTTATGGGCACTTCAAACATAATTCTCTCGCAGAATTGGCACAAATTTCAAGCTGGTGGCAATGCAATGTTTGAAGTTTACGTAACGAGAAGGTGTTGGATAGCCCTCGCAGATGACGATGATAAATGTAGCTAAAGATTACAGTTCGAAAGGTAAGGATAAATGATTCTTGGTGCATACGAATTCATATATGGATACTTTATATTCTAGACTAATACCGATAGTTTGATAATATTCAAACTTCTCAACAATGCTTCATGCAAGGTCAATGCGAAAAGTCTCGGTGGTTTTTAATTCTGTCTCCTCTCATAGAATAATTGGCAGCCCATTGTATCAGTCTATATCCTAACCAGCGTCCAATGTCTTTGCTGTTCTTCTCGGTAAGGCTGGCCGCTTGTCCCTTTGTTTTGTCCGGATCCGGGTAACATAGTATGGATCTTGCCATCATCGGCAGATTCTTAGTCCCTCTCCTGGTACAGTCATGGATTGGGACAATATAAGGTATTTGCAGCCAGTACTCAGCTTATAGTTCTTGATGTAAAACTCGATTACGTTGCTTAAACATTATGGACCAGCAGAGACAGCCGCCAGATCTGGATCCGGACGCCCAAGGAGGAGGAAATGAGGAACATGTAAGTGGTCAAAAGTAAAATAGAGGCGGGTATAATGGAGCATTGATCAAAACACAGGATCCTGGAGATGAACCCGACACGATCGTGGTCCAGGCCTGGACACTTGATCCCAAAGCCACCCCATATCTCTTTAACTTGAGCACAACCGCGGTCTGTGCCATCCTCCAACTTCTCCTCGTTCTCGCGAACCTAGAAGCGCAGCACCAGATTCTCGTCCAATACCAAGTGTGGCGCTATCTCTTCGCCGTCCTCCCGCGGGTCCTCCTCACCACGATGCTGGCCTTCGCGAGCACTTACTTCTACGAGTACACCCTGGCGCACCAAAACGGGGTCTTGGGCCTTGCGTGGTGCGCTGTCATTCTGGAGCCCCAGAAGCTGTTCATGAAGCTTGTTGCTGGATTATGGAAAATTGATATTACAATGGCACGTGCGGATAACAGGAGGGAAGAGCTCAGGAGGATGAGGGATGTACTGCGCGAGGAGGAGCGGTGGGAAACTGCCGCCGCACTGTATGATCTACTTGCGGGCGCTTGGGAGATGGTTGCTGACTTGTCAGTTGTGGTTGGGTTTGATATGGTACGGCGTCTAGTTCTGGATGGTTGTTTGGGTTTGCTGCAGTGGAGCAAAGTCTGGGGATGGGAGAAGGCAACCAATCTGATCCAAGGAGACGAGATGTGGGTCGATAGGTCAACCAACCCAGGCGATCTTTGGTCACCACTACATAGAGTTATGGGACAAGTCGTCCTGCAGCTCGTTGTGGCTGCGGTGCTGCTGCAGATCATGTTTCTCTACCGGTTCCATTTCCAAGCGGCGAAAGAGATTCATGGGAGCTTCCAGATGATGGAGGAGTCGCGACCAAAAGCTGTCATGCTTCAAGAGACAGTTACCCACCTTGTCACGTTGACGGCGCACCAGGTTGTTCGATTCGCCGTACCTACTGGTGTTTGGGCGGCTGTCCCAGGGCATGTCTTCAAAGGAGAACTAGTACGGCTTCTAAGGACAAGACAGTCCAGGAACTTCTGCTCTGCACCGGGCGTCTCTCCGCAGTTCAAACGTCGCGGCGGGGCATGTGCCGAGGACCGAATGTGGCTGGTGTCAATCACCTTTTTGACACTGGCTGTAAACTTGACGCTTCGTTATACTGTTCGGTTGTTCACCCGTCTGGGCTGGCGGCTGTGTGAGCCGATCTTCGTGTGGCGGACAATCTGGATACGCGAAGTTATAGCCAGGACTAAACCAGTCTTCCTTGAGCAGGTGGACACCGACCTTGGGCTGGACCGCCAGGTGAAGAGCCGGGCCATGCTGACTTTCCTATTCCCGAGCTCAGGGCCCCTACTGATGATGATACGGGGTGGATTCGATGTAGGGAACCCGTGGTAACTGGTGCAGTCGTGATACAACGGGCTTGGACATGGCTTCGCTTGTAGATATATAATTAGGAATTATGGACTGCTATTTTCTCGAGTCAAGACTAGACGGCTGACTTCTTAGTATTGATGGCGCTGTTCTCTGCCTGGTAAGATTACTTTTGTGATCTTGGTCGGGTCTATCTTCCACTTGCCGCCCTTGTTATCCTGGCTACCCTTCTTGTTGCCAGGATCTCCATGACTGCCATGCTTATGGTCCTCATCACACGTAGTCTTTCCCATCCTACGGCATGCGTCATTAGTCTGATTCACTTAAATGCTATATACAATACTATATTTCTACACGCCCGCCTGGCCAATAGGAATCCTCCACTTACAGTTCTCCGTTGGCCAAGGCTTGCTGAATCCAGGCGCACCGGTTGTTTTTCATGTCATCAGTCACGATGACTTGACCGGAGTAGGTGTATTCTAGGGTCTGAGCACTGGAGCCGTAGATGGGCCAGGTGAGGGCTTCGCCGACGTAGTTGGGGTCACCGGTCTCAGTGAAAGCGATAATGTGATCCTGTAGAGCTTGTGCAATCGTCGGGTTGACGGCCAGACCGTCGTCGAGAGTGGTGGTATCACCGTTGAAGAAGACGTAGGGAACGTCCTGAGCATGATACCCTGGTGGATATGCAAAGATGCTATCATAGGTCGCGTTATCGAAAGCGACAGAAAGATAACGTGTCGAGCAGGCGAATTGGATTTCAGTGCCAATCTTGACAGCTCGCGCGAACTCCGTGGTCCATGGATAAGTGCCATCGAGAACGTCGGGCCAGACATAGGTGAGCATGTAGTTGAGAGTGTCGTTGGAAATCCCAGGGAACTGCTCAATGACATACTCACGCAGCTCAGCGGCAGTAGTGATATTGGTCGAAGTAAAGGGGACTGATTCATTGGATGTGTGTTGGAGCATCAACTATTTCGATTGTTAACTCCTTCCTGCAGCCTAAATAAGTGTGGCGTATACTCACATTGACAGAATCATCGAATTTGCCCTCTAACAAAAGGACCTGAGGGTGGTTTGGAACATAAGTACCGTCTACCACGGGACCATAGTTAAATTGGCCGATGATGCCCTGGTAGACAACAGCCTGGTTGATGTACTTTAACTGATCTGAGCTCAACTCTGTCAATTCCGATACACTGTCAATATCCTCGCCCGTGTAATTGGTAGCTACATCCATGGTCAAGTCGTATCCATAGGAGCCATTCAGGTTGACCTGGAAGGCAGGGCTCATGATGATGGCTTGGTCAAATGGCGCATCCTCCGCACCTCCAGACGCGGTGATATGGTGCATCAAAGATGATCCACCAGCACTCTCACCCATGGCAGTGACTCGGTCGGCGCTGCCTCCAAACTTGCTGATGTATTGGTCAACCCACTCGAAGGCAAGGCGTTGGTCGTACAATCCGAGATTGGGGGTGACGTCGGAGCCATCCAGCCAGCCGAACATACCCAAACGGTAGTTGATGGACACAATAATGGCAGTGTTGTTGGAACGTGCAAGCAGACCGGCAATCTGTCCCGAGCCCGTCTTGGAGCCGTAGGTGAAGCCTCCTCCATGAACCCAAACGAGGACCGGTGCTGCAGCTAGCGTGCCAAGCTCATATATGCTTGTTGGGACATAGATATCGAGAACCAGACACGACTCGGTCTGGGCGCCGGAGTTATACAAGATACTGGCCATCGTTGCGGTGTCGACACCGTAGGAGGCGGCTTGGAGCTCAACGACCCATTCCGGGTAGCCTTGCATACACTCAATGTTTGATGAACCGCCACTGTTTACTGTCGCATTCACGCCGGTTGGCAGGACAGGCTTCTGAAAACGCAAGTCCCCAATCGGCTGTTGGGCGTAGGGAACATTGCTGAAGAGATAGTAGTTCCCTGTGCTCTATGCGAGGTGTGAGCATCATCCTAGTCATGGGCTTCTGAGTAAGAGTTGAACTTCAATGCTTACGTTGAGAGTCGATGAATGGACGTCATATCCAAGGTCGACAGTCGGCGTGTCAGCTCTGGTCTCGAGCCGTTCCCATTGCCTCGTCGGCAGATCCCAGGGAGTCGCAAGGGCCGACGCGGCCAATGAGACCAAACATATTGACAGAGAACCCTTCATCTTGCCGGCTTCTCGGGCGCTAAAGTATGCCTGAGGAGCAAGAAATGCAAGAGCTTACAAGTCACCAACGGCAGCGCAAAGGAAGCTGGCCGGATCGACATGATAGCAGCCATGTTTGGCGTGTCCATCTTTATAACCACTGCGCTGTTTTCTCGCCCTTCTCCCTTGACCTGGTCCTGTCATGCTTGTCATGAAGGCCAATCTCTGCTGGGATCGCACGCAGCAGCCGGGGTTGTCGATAGACTGATGACGGTGACGCCTTGACGCGCGCTGCAGCGGGTTCGCGATACATTTCATCCCATGGCAATGCCCGATTTGATTGTCGAAAGGGGGTCGTTGTCCGTGCGGCCTGATGGAAACGGCGCTGGATGCAACCCTACTACTGTGGGGCATACGGTCCTGATATCTGGACGCGGAATAGCACGGCGGAACGGCTGCAGGGTCGACTGCGCGTATCAGCTAAATCGTCTGAACGCCAGAGAGAAGACTGCGCAACGATGACATGGGCCGCCGTCCCGCACGTGGCTCCGACCCATGATCTCAGGCATATTTGATCTTGCTATCGGCGGGTCTGGCCTCGCAATACTCGGGACTTCCCCTAATCCCTGACGACATGCTGCATAAGCCGCTAGATCCGGCGATAACATTGATGGAAGATTCCCGTCCACATTGGAGTGAGGAGGGGCACAAAAATAGACGCAAGGCGCTCTTATCATACTTTGATGGTGTATTCCCCAACGATGAGTGTTACCAGCGATGCATTACGGTGTGTCCCTACTCTCGCGGCGTATAACCTGGCCATTGGCCGTGGATAGCACGTATTGGCAATTATTCTGGGAACTATCTGTCTAAAGACACACGCTTTTGTGCAAGGGTGCATTGCATTTGTAGAGGAGTCCAGATACGATGCAATGCGCCATAGATGCATGCCAGTACTTGAGCCCACACACACTCGTACGCACACTGCACCGCACGCACACCACTCTCATTATACTGTATCCATATGCGGACGAGGATCGATAGTCCCGGTGTGCAAGACCCAATAGTCCCATACCAAATAGTAATAACATCCGTTCTCCATCGCATGTAGAGGCCAGGTCGACCGCACAACTTGCGTCTGACCGTCGTGTCAAGCTCTACAGCGGCTTGTCGGCAATCTTGTCACAAGTCGTCCCTTGCATAAGCAGGTGAACGTTAATTTGACGTGCATACGTAGTGAATCAATAAGTGGTTCTCACAAAACGGTGGCATCGCTCAGACGCGCGCGTGATAGCAAAATAGTCTCTCGATGTTTCTATATGAAGTAGTCAAGCCCCGACGCTACCACGCTTTCGAGAACATGTCAAATTGTTCTTCACATGGCACCTATGTATATACCCAGCGGATTCGAGGTTGCATGTAATATACAATTCAATAGTGCAGGCCTGCAGGCTCCCAGTATTTGATCGGTCCTATCAATGACGGCTAATTTTGTGCGAGGGTCATGTACGCCAACAAGTAAGCGGTTGTCTTGTCGTTGAGATGCGAGACTGATGACACTCCCTCGTATAAGCTCATGGGAAACGGTCCTTCTGGAGACGTCATTGAGGCACTAGTAATGGGCTGCAGCCTTGCTCGGCGAAACTCCTTCTCAAAAGAGGTTGTACAGTTCATGGATTGGTAGCATGCAACTACTATCCACTCCTAGTCATTCAAAACACAAGCCATAGAAAGTTCAAGCTCACTAGCGTACCGAGGTTGGAATTATCGCAGCCTCACCTCGGTACCTGAGTGTGTGGCAATCGCGGCTAACTGGTGTCTGTCGTTTCTCCTCAGCTACAACTTGCCATCAAGATACGCCTTGATAACCGGCCTTGGATCTTCATCCTTGAGTCCGAGGAGGCCATTCGCCAGCTCGACATTCTTCGCACTATCTCCTCCATCTTTATACAGATATGCTTGGAGGAAATCCCCGAATGCACTGAAGTCCTTCTTCTCGAGCTTCTCCTTGCCAATCGCCTCCAGATCAGACGACTTGACGGGCTTGACTGTGTATTTGGCTCCACTCTCCTCCTCAAAGATCTTCAGAAGCTGGTTTCGTGTTAATGCGAAAGATGCAATCGACAGGTACTGATTCGCCGTTTTGTCTGCGTGGCTGAGAATGGCTGCCACTGCCTTGCCGATGAACGACATGTTAGAAGCAAAGAAAGGCGTATCGCCCGAGTCGACGATCACGGCAGTCTTGGCGTCCTTGTTAAAGCCAAGGCCCATAAGTCTGAGGCCCTATAATTATAGTCTGTCAGTAGCTGCCCCACAAGGTGCCCTTTTTATAGCCACGTACCCAATCGAAGAAGAGACCGTTGGTGATCCCAGTCCAAGTAAAAGTTGGGTTCTCCTTGGACTTCTCTTTGATGTAGTCTACAGTTTTGATCTTGCCAGCCAGGATTGTCCTCAGTCCCTCTTGCTGCACAGTTTGCGTGTTGATGCCAAATTCTGAGGGAATGAATCGCTTGACACCGGCCGCGACGGCAGCATCTACAATGACAGATTGTTTGCCCACTACCGGGGTCGCAGCTGCCGAAACCACGGCATCTTGCCCCTGTAGGGCGTCCTTCAGAGAGTCGACTGATTCATAGTCTACTTTCTTGACGGTCACACCGGACGGGAATGTCGATGAAGAAGACTCGCGGGTCAATGCGGTGACATTGAAGCCCGCTGCGAGCAGGGCTTCAGTGATGGGCTTTCCAACATTGCCTGCGGCCTATCGAGACTTGTCAGAGGTGCTTCTATGGCTATCTGCGACGGTCCGGCTCCACTTACACCAATGACGGCAACGTTCTTGATAACAGACATGGCGGGGAACGTCGATTGAGCGGGGTGTTGTAGTTTGATATGGTATAGTGGTCGCGAGTATATGGTTGATCAGGACCTCGAGTTACTGGCATGGAAATAACCAGCAAAGGGGTGCTGTCTTTTATATAACCTTGTCGAGCTGCACGGTAAGGCGGGGTCGATTCGTATACTCCCGGAATGTGGAGTGACAATGCATATCGCGTCATAATAGCGCATGATTTATCAGAACCGTCCCTCGCATACTCCATGAGGCGGTATTGCTCATCGATGGTATCGGCCAGCTACATTAGTGAACTGTTAACAAATCATTTATAAGCAGAACTGTTGCTGAAATGAGGGGCTACAATACAACAGAAGCTGTTATTGCGATTACCCGATTTCGTGTGGGGAACAAGTTCCTTAAACAACAGCAACGACAAGTATTTCATCGTCTGATAATCAAATAGTGTAGGTCTGTATCTATTCTTTGTTCTCTACAATATGTATCATAGCATCTGATCACTTCACCTCAAGTCCTGGCCGGTCTACTCAGGACGGTCGGCGTCGGGGGGTGTTGGGGTAAAACATCAGTCACGCCACTCACATCTGCCGAGAACAGAGGCCGATCCCGAACCTGTGCCTCTCTGAATAACCTTTGTGGTGCCCATTTTTATGATTATAATAGGTTCGCCCACTTCAGGTCCCCCTCCTCGAGACAAATCATTCGAGTCAGAGGAAGTAGTGCTTTTGAAGGTGACTACTGGGTACGAGCAGGCGCATGAACATGTGCATTCGCTGTGATCACATAGTTGGATAATTGAGGATACCATCGATAAGTTCGCAACTCTGTGGTATTTTCGCATCTTAATATTTACCAGTGTAGAAAAGTCTGATGATCATTCGGACAGAAGAACGGTATACATGATGCATGTAGTTATTGTTTTAGTCGGATGGAAGCAGGAAAAGTCGACAAGTGGGGGGCACAAGGCTGACCAGAACCCTATTCCCACTCGCGATAACGCCGGTACGCTCTGCCTAGGCATTATGGCTGAGTAGCATGCGAAATCAACAGTGAGGCAGTGATTGCTATATCATTGGAACTCCCATTATATCCTCCCAAATTTAATTCCCAACTTCTTCTTACTTTGAGTTGTAGAAGCGGCAGATTCTATGTCTATCGGATAAGGATAACAATGGCTGTACTATGCAGTCCCACCCCGCCCCATTTTAGGTATGTACATTGTACCTACATGTAGTGCTAGGTGGGGAGTTGAATGCATTGATGCCTCAGGCGCAAGGCAGCCACCGAAGCTGCAAAGCTGCTGGTTGGGACCTTGCATGGAGCTCTACAATGTAGTGCTAGCACATTGTAGCTGGCTGGCCAACCAGCGTGTCGACACATTTGTGAAGCTTCCCAGCATCCGCCAGTTCACATCACCATTGATTTTTACAGTTGCCTGGTCTGGCATAATCGACCTCTCGGTTCTTCTTGAGCCCTCCGTTCGTTTCGCGTAGTTTATCGATTTCCATCGTCCGACTGTCTCGCGTTCCCGCCAGAACCGCAATTGGCACCCACGCCTGTCTCTCATTATTCCAAGCATTCAAGACCATGGCCGACGAATTTCAGGACGATTCTTTGGACGAGCGGCCTGTACCTTCCGGCGGAGATGTCGACATGGGAGAGGCTGCGCCCGAAGACACCAATGATGGCGAGCTGCCCTTCGCTGAAGGAGCTGAGGTCCCAGAGGTCGAGAAGCGCAAGGAATTCATCGACTACCTTCGGAGCCCAGTGGTCACTCTGCTTGTCGGTACCGGTGCGGATGTGGCAATTCTTACTGCCCATCAGGCACTTCTGGCGCAGAGTCCATTCTTCGCAGAAGCTTGCGCCGCCTTCAGTGACGACGGTAGCGTAAGTTCTCGGGCACCAAGGCCACTTTTCGCACGGCATACACTGTACCCGACGGCTGAAGCTGATGTCTGGCTAGCCGCGACAAATTGAGCTTTCCGGTGAAGAGATCGATGCAGTTGGCAGTTTCCTCGAGTTCCTTTACACTGGCGACTATTTCCCGAAAAAGCTTCCGGGAACGAAACAGCTCGAATCCGATCCTTCTATTCCCGGCGTCGACGAGTCGGGCGAGCAGCTGCTGAAGCATGCACGCGTCTATACATTGGCAGAGAAATTTGGCGTCGACAAGCTCAAGGGTCTGGCTACGGGCAAGATTCACTGTGTCAATTCGACCGCCAAAGGCGAGATCGCATACGCTCGTTATGTGTACCAATACACAAGCAAGGAAGACACGTCCATCCGTGCACCCGTTGCGAACTTTTGGGCGACGCGCAGTCATACCCTCAGAGCCGAGGCGGAAGACGAGTTTCGCTCCATCTGCTTGGAATTTCCTCAATTCGGTTACGATGTGCTCAGTAAGTTTTGTTATGTCTATAGGTCCGCACATTTGCTAATTCTCCCAAGCGCGTGTATTGGACGAGAAACTCAAGCGCGATACCCAAGGAAAGCTTCTGCCGGCCCCGGGCAGTGGACGGAAGCGGCCACGGCACAGTAATGTATAGACTGGGCTCGTTTCTTGGCTAGTCTCGGCCATTACTGTATTGCCCTGTCAGGGCAGTGACTCGTTTGAGACACAAACCCCCCCCCCCCCAAAAGGCAGCGCATGTATATTATTGCGGATAAGGCGTCATTCATGTAAAATGTTTCATTTGTGAGCCGAGGAGATCAGATTCGCAGCCGATCTGAATAAACTGGCTTTGGATATGCAGTAGCTGCCCCGTCGTTGGCATAGCTCGGAAATTGCTGTATAATAAGGACCCATCGAAGAATTAAAATTGAGGACATGGAAATTACAGCCATGACAATAATCAAGCGATGTCGTATTTGAAGGACGTTGCACGCTTCTAGTACCCAAAACCTTCAAGTACACATGGATTCCGAAGCATGCTTTCTTCCGCCGCATTATTCTGATTTAAGTATACTGACGAGGTATTCGAAACAAGTCTTTAGACGAAATGGGATATATCGGTGTTGTTTTCTAGGCTACCAAAATACATACCTGCTTTTCCCCACACCGCGTATAACGCGGCACTCTCACCTTAGGTTTTGGGATAAGTTGGATCTTGCTATGCTTATTAGAATTATTTTCGGGGACGCGCATCATATGATTCTCTCCCATCGCACACTTACCGCACTTCACTCGCCTCTTTCTGCAGGTGTTACAGCCTTTTGACCGCCCAGGAACACCGACCATATCGTTAGTGTGGTGTAACTATGTAGGATTAGAAGCTCAAGCCCGCGAAATGCTTCTCGATCGGGGATAGTCCACTTTCGGGCGTCACGACTGGGAAGACTTGATGGCAAGCCTCAGAATGTTAATCCCGTTTGTCAACACTGTGACATATAAGTTTTAATGTCGTTGTCGAAGCATCAGTTTCAAATGGCCGAAGCTCGCTGAAGTCGTTGCCAAGTGCCATATAAGACATGCGCTGTATTGAGCATCTGTCTTGATGTAGATAGCCGACTTTGGCCTCCAATCGCCAAAACCGCGGCACATTGCATGCTAGGAGGGAGCCGCATATCTACTCGCACTGCCACCCGGCGAAAGCTTCGCACCCCCAAATCTGAACCTGGTGGTCTGGATGCTGCCGATGGTGTGGATTGCGGTTGTCCCTGATATCTCCAAAGATGACATAGCCTATTCCCGGCGTGGCACTCTGCATGCGCCAGGATCTTCGTTGTTGGTTGAGTTTATACGAACATCTCTGCAATAAGAATAGATATCTTATGAATCAATGCCCCGGTCAGACCGCTTGTTAAGACTGTGGTCATGGTAGAGTCTGACTACGCGTTGTGCTAATTGGATCGAGTGACCTACTTTTCGGCTCTCTTATGAGGACTCCGATGGTCCAGGGAAGCAGACAGTCAGTAGATAGATCTAACCCACAGCTTAATTGCACGTGCCCCACCCAACCTTTTCAGCCCTACGAGATCTCTAAAAGTCATGGCTTGTAAATACCGGTGTCGATAAGAAAGTCCCGCCACGTTTTTTGAACTACCATTGTTGCTTAGCTGCGTGTGACTTGTGAGGAAGACCCCAGATGTCACATAACAGACACAAACGGTCAGAGCTAGATTTTAAAGCTTTACAGCCTAGACTGATGCTGTGTCGCTGGAGGCCAATCTCCCCAACATTTCAATCGCAGAGGCCGACGTACATCATGGGTACCGTTGTTGCACGACAGCTGATAACTGTATGCTATTGCGGGGGGTGGGGGGGACAGCTGAAGTGTATTTGAGGTGTTCACAGGTATTGGTTGACACCCCAGCTACATTGTATTCCTGGCCCGGTCGGCGAAGCCGACCGGCCTGAGTTCGAGAAGGAAGAGTACAGACCTATGTTGCACGACCTTTTGTGTGGTCACCAAACGGTAATGCATTAGTTAGCTTGGAGTTTCACTTCTGCTTGTTTCCTAGTCTATGGCATGAATTGCGCGTTAAAGAGCCAGGCATTACTAATTCCTAAAACTAAAATGATCCTCATGAACTCATAATATCTATCTTCTTCATCTCAACTGTGCGTCAGCTCATCGCCGGGTCATTGCTGGTTTGTGGGTAGCTGGTAAACTGGCTGACCATGAGCCTGCACTGGTGCTGGTGTGCCTTGAGGACTATACGGCACCTGGTTTGGGTGCCCTACTTGATTCGGCGAGTATGGGCCGGTTGCACCAGCATATCCTGTGTTCTGTTGCACATATGGGTCATACGGCTGGCCCTGGTTATATTGCGGTGGTGCAGCACCCTGCTGAGAATAGCCAGTATGCTGAGGGTAGACTTGAGCTTCTGCCCATTGTGGTTGTTCTTGTTGTTGTGCTGGGTAGCCACCTTGCTGCTGATGGAGGAGGGGCTGGGCTTGCTGTTGTGCCGGCATGTTCGAGTGCATCTCGACGCCCGGCTGTTGGTAGTGTGTCGCTGCGTTGGCGGCGCCAGGGGCGTTTCCTGTCTGCTTCTCGGCATCGGACGGACTAGAGACCCAAGACATACGGAACTGGTGGCAAACGTAGGCAAATGTCGCTACGAAGAGGAGCCTATACGATATTCCTCATGATTAGTCATTTGCTCCCAGTTCTATTCCCTACAACAAGACCTCGGTCAAGATAGATTGGCGAGCTCATGACTTACATGATGATAGCACTAACACCAGCGACACCACTCATGACACCGAGAGCGCCATACGATGCGACGTAGACTACCCGCTTTGAAATATTGCAGGAACCGGAATCGACAGCGCTCCCATCGCTTGTACAGCTCGCTATCACATCCGTGTTGAACTCTCCTCGAGTTGCCGCTACGGCGGCCATGGCTGACAGCCAGAAGATGATCATGAGGCCGTCGAGAGACAAGATGGCCCACGTATTGTAGGCGCCATGGCATGAGCTGACCCTTTCCGACAAGATCGCGTAGACAAATATGATCCAGGTGAAGAGACTCTGTGAAGTACTCGTTAGTAAAGTGTCTCAAATGCAAAGAGCATACGAGGGACTCTGGCTTACACAAACGATAGCGAAGCCGAGACTGGATAGATAGAGTCCGTGGATGAACCACCCGGACGCACCGACCACAATGAGCGACAAGATGAACTGGAAGATTCGAGCGACTAGCACCCAAGTGGGCGTCGGTATGACTGTCTTGCCGTCGTTGGCCATAATATCGCGCTGTTGCTGGGCGGGTATAGCTCGGAATCCTGAAGTTCTCTATGAGGAACTGTCCGATTTTCGTCTTCTGATGGTTATTCTCTCCGCTCGGCCTCCGGTTGAGAGCTCTTCTCTCTATCGTTTCGTTTCGACCTCGCAGCGATGACTGAACGCCAGTTCCTCAGCCGCAGATTGGGCGGCGGAGGGTCCATCTATATGTAGGAACACCCTTACGGGCCTCCGTCCTCGATCATTTGCTTGGCACTCAAGGCCATTTTCAGCCTCGTGTCCTGCCGAAACTTAATGATTCCCTCTTGGAGCCCTTTCCTTCCTTTACCCCATTGGGCTCTACCAGGCAGTGCAGCTCCAATAGCGACCATGTCTTCGGTTATCAGCTCCAACACGGGCAACGCCCAGGGTCCACCAGTGCGTCGATAGCGCCTTCAGCCGCACGAGAGCTGGTCCGCAATATGCGAAAACTGACCACTCAGACAAGCCCTGGACGTTCGTGGGCTGAGTTAGAGACCTCCGAATGTAACATGCTTAACTGCTTTAAAGTTTGGGCTGCTTGGCAAGGCGGAATTTGGGCCGTCAGGTTTTGTTTGGGGGGTGGGTGCGTTGATTGGACCGCACGCCAGTACAACCAAAGTTCAACAACACGTATATTATCAACGGTAACAAGTATGACGGGGATTTTGCCGATGCGTTTCTCTGCTGCATGACAGCCGTATATGCGAGACAGGCGAATGAACACAATATCAGACATTATGTTCCGCGCCTTTGAGAACGTAGTTAGGCCCGATCAAAAGTCCAGCGTGATAGGAAGATTATTGGGCAGTACCTACATAATCACATAAATCGACCGTTTGAACAATGAGTTTGCCGCATTGTGGTTCTTTGGCATGCCGGAGCAGATATATAGAGAGCAGGAGAAGCGATAATGAAGACGGTTGAGGACTCGTCAGGCCTAAAGTGTGTTCAAGGTCACAGAGAACTGGCCAAGAAGGTTGCTAATGACCCACTCAAAGCCGCATGAGACGGAGAAGATGTTACGTTTCGCGTGAAGAATACTTTGCATCATCGCTGGAAGTATAAACCATGTCTACCATCGTGTTGAATGGTGTGGTTAGTCGTAGCCTGGTGCCAGCTGTTGTCGGATATCGGAATATCGAGCCGAGCGCTAACGCTTGATTCAGTGTCATTGCTCACCGTCGACCTACGTGTTTGCTCCGTATTCGAACGCGAATCGCTTCTGGTCTCGATTAACCTCCCTGCATCAATTCATTCCAATCAAACCCCTTTCAGAACCCTGTCGTAAAATTTCGACGTCGAATTCTGTTTTGTGTCACAGGCATGGTGGAGAACCGGTGGCTTTCGTCCCTGAACATTGCAATGCAGCTTGGCTTGGCTGGTACGACACTGTATCGGGTCGACTTCTGCATGACAAGTTCTGTGAGACTGTCAAACCATACACCCGAGCCTCTGATCATCGCAGCGCCATTGGAATAACTGCGATAGTCTTACGCGAGCTCACTGTGGAGGAAGAGATACATTGTATAGACCCCACACCAAAGCGTTATAGCACTGGATCCACCGAGTTGTATCTATCTAAAGCAGGCAACTGCCTGGAGGTGTCTGGCTGGCACATATATGTATTATCTTCTGATGATTTGACACAGGATGTACACATGTTTCATCCTGAGAAGCTTTCAGTATGTCATTTTTCGGCGAGGACAGCACTTATGCGAACACTGTGCTTCTGCATAATGTTCCCACTCATCCCCATAGACCGGGTTTGAAGTCATCGCACCACGACCATGAAGAATGGGAAGCCATGAAACCATTCATACGGGAAATTTATATCAAGGACAACCGACCATTGAAGGAACTCATGCTGGAAATGGAAAGACGGCACGGCTTCAAGGCTACGTAAGCATAGCGCAACCTTGTGCGAAGATGGGGCTTGAGCTTACCGAGTTACAGGGTTCGAATGTATAAGAAGCACTTTTCAGATTGGAGTCTTCGAAAATATAGGGAAAGGAGTACAGAAACAAAACTTAAACGTGTTGTTGTTCGCAGCGGCAGTCAAGTGGGCAGTTGCCAGCAACCAGCTAGTCCATCAACACCATTGACAGCACAACTTCAAGACATACCATGCCACCGGAAAACCCTGTCTATATTTCACAATATCTCGTGGTTCAATGAAGTCAAACTCGAATCAATGCTGACCCTTGAAGCGGGTGTGCCAAAAAGCTCCTTAGAGTTCACTCCACTCCAAACATTCCACCCTGTTGAGAGCGTCGAAGTCTACGGGCTGTTCTCATTCGCAACATCACTGTTCAGGAGAGATTTGGGTCACCTTGCCGGCAAAGCCATCAGAAAGGCTTTTATTATCGTGGAGAGAGCCATGCAGAAACTGGATGTTCATTTTCTGTGGAACTTCGTCGACATTATGTACGGGATGGTCCTACGCGGGCAGGAAGAGCTGCTTCAGCTCTTCCTAAGCCATATTGCGGCTCTCAGCTCTCGCCTCTTGCACACTCGGCATCCAATTTCAGAAACATTCAAACAATTGGCCGACTCTTCAGCCAGCGAGAAAGTCGCTACCGTCGCACAGGCTTGGCGGTGCAGCTATGAATCAATTCGCCGGTGGCTCCATCCATGGTGCGAAGCTGTCGACGCAATCACCTCAATGGAAACAAAAGTTTCCGAGCCCAGCCACACCATTCATGGTCAATCGAGCAACTTCTTGATCGTCAAGGGACTGGCGTCCCATGTACTGGACAGAGAGATCATTCAAAGAGACAATGTTGGAGCTGATACTACGACTGTCGGCTTGGCAGAGTGCGAGTTTCGGCAACTGAGGATCAAGTATAACACTGTAGTAGACGTGGTCGACCTCCTCGGCCCAGCACAGTTGACGAGAGACGAGTTAGTAATGGATCCGTTTTCCATCCAAAAGAATCTCGAGTTTAAAGCGTGGGGTCTTGCTTTGAAAGGAAGAGTTCATCAGCATTTAACCAATAAGCAGTTTGAACAAGCCAGAATTGGTAACGACCAGATCCGTGAGGTGGCCGCAAGATGTAAGTACCTACTTGGGTCCCTCCTTGTCTTGGATTTGTTTCTGGGGCGGAAACAATAGTTTAAGAGCCAGATACTCGTCTGGCTCGTTTCGAACTTCCAGACCCTTTCCGTAGATATAGTTGCTAATCCAAATTTGATGCAGATGCTGGACTGATGGCGCACTCCGACCTGAAATATCTTCAACATCTGTGCACGATTGAAGACGAGCTGTACCAAGTTGGCAACAAGCAATATGCACAAGAGATAGGAGAAAGTATACACCGCCTAACTGATGACTTTTTGAAAGACATTCCGAATAACAGTGGCTGAAGGGTATTTGGGTGCCACTTAGCAATCACTGAAGACATTACCAAAACGTGGCAATATTCGAGGTGCCTTTTCTCCAGCCTTCGGGCAGACGCATTTAATTGCAGGCGGGGCCGATTGTGCCAGTATTCATCCCTGATTTGGCCAACAGAGCCTGTACAAAGGAAGGGGCGCTCGACCTAGGAGTGGCCTCGTCGAGATAGACGAGGAAAAGTTGAGATAGCTAAACGAATGCCTGCACTTGTTGAGCGGTAGGCACAAAAATCGGCGCAACTGGATTTTCGTTTGAACACAGAGCCAAGTGACAAATAATGATAAATAGAAAAGGCCGGTTTCACCAAGGGATGATGAGATGATAAAGAATGATCAGTTGTAATGAGCTAACCCTCGCTTGGTTTTGCTCATGATACGTATTGGTGGTGCTAGTGTCCACCTCTTCCTAACCCTCTTCGCCATGATGGCATTGAACACAGCCCGTGACTATCTTTAGACCAGACAACGAAACAAATATGTCGTCAAGATTTAGGTATATCAAATTTTCAGATCTCTACAATGCATAAAAATGACGTAACGCTCATGTTAGACATCTCTAACTCACGCGATGTGCTAGACCAACCGCTCATTTCCTGATCCAACTCCCGAAAGCGTTGTTTTGTTCATAAATAACAGATGTCCCCTTGGCCGCCAGAGTTAGAATGCGTTGCCAAATGTCAACCCTGCTTCCCCATCTGGCTCGCCAGGTTCATGTGCATGATTGCATCGGTAGTCCAATCATCTTCTTCTTCAGCATTGCCATCGGTGGGACTAATCATTTCAGGCTCGCGCCCATCAACGCCTGGGAGGCGAATGACTGGCGTGCTTGTCATGGTCGACGTAGGCCTGGCAGAATCACCCCTGAAGTCATCATAACTAGGTAATTGGAAGTTATGGCCCGAGGCGGCTGCAGTATCAATTCGGGGTGGCTGAGTCGCCGTGACGCTCGACTTTCCCGATTTGGCGGATTGGCCGGTAGTCCCCGCTGGCAGCTCAGATAGCTTGTTCATCTGGCTATCAATCTCCTCCTGCTCAAGGATTTGAGGTGCGTGTTCCATATTCCTCAGAGAGCTGGCGCCAGGGACGCCACTGCTCCGGTAGCTCGCGATACTAGCACGATGCGCGTCAGCAACACCGTCGCCGCCCTCCATCGCGTCCATATCCCGTATGGCAAACTGGGCCAGGGTCCGTAGCTTGCGAGTGACCCAACCAGCAAGGATCTTGCCCCGCTGCTTCTCGCCGAGGCGGCTGCGCGGGAAGTCGCCCTTGCTCACAAAAGCTACGATATCGATGATGATTTGATGCTCGTTGAGAATGGCATTCACGATAACGGGTACGATCGAGGCAAGATATGCTTTTCGTGACACTTCCACAATGACGGCCACTAGACCACCAGCTTGGAAAACAGCACTGTCTCACATTAGTCTTCTTTGCTCCTGTTCTCACGTGTATGGCTGGAACTGTTGAACTTACCAGCCCCCGGGCACGATATTTCTATGGCAGGCTTCCACAGATGCCTCGATGTCCATTGGGAAATGGCTCAATCCGTTGATCTCGAAGGTCTCCCCGATGTTGCCAAGCACGAACAAGACCTGCATGTCAACTTGTGCACCTCCTGGTCCGATTGGTCTGCTGACGCTGTGCAGGAAGCCAAGGTCGCCAGTACGGACATAGCTTATATTAGGGTCTCCGTCCAGTGTCCGACCATCAAAGCGCTCCGAATCAAATGCATCCCTGGAACCGTAGAAAGCCTTGACACAGGCCTCGGAATCGACCCAAATCTCACCATACTCTCCGTCGTGGCAGAGCATGCGGCTTTCGGGGTTGACAATAGCGATCTGCGTTGATACGGGTACCATACCGGAGTCTTGCATCAGCAGTGCCTTTGGATCTGTTTCGGGGTCAACAGGGATGATAAGCCCCCTCCTCAGGGCGCGCTGATCGAGCCACAATTCAATAGGCTCGATGCACATGTATGACCGGGATGCCACCATCGGATTGAGGACGTGGGAATAGACTGTGTTGATAGCTGTCCTGTCGAGGCCAGTAGCGGCGAAGTGGAGCCGAACACGTTGGAACACATCCACTCGCGGCCTGCCTTCGGCTGTGATCATCATGTTCTTTAACTCGTGCATGGCAAAGCCTTTGCCCGGCATGACATTCATGGCGTGATCCAACATTTGCGGCGTAGCGTACGTGTCCTTGATCTTGTACCTGCTCAGCGTCAAGAACAGGGACATAGGATTTTGTGCGAACTCGACAGGAGAGAGCAAGTATGTCGGCGTTCCGATATAAACACCCATGAGACACGAGTGGATAAATCCGAGTCCCGTAGTACTTCGCACACATCCTAGGACTGGCCTGGAGCTTGTCATCTGGCACGTTTCTTTCTGTACTTTGCACATGCCTAGGATTGTGTCGTGACCAAGCTGTACTGCAATTCTGCGTTGATCTGGTGTCCAGTACGTCCAGACGACAGCGGGATAACCGTGTTGAACCCAAGAAGGATCCATAGTCAAACCAAGGTCGCGAAGGCCGCTGTTCTGTTTCGGCGGCTTGGACGTATTATACACATTGGGTATGCTGATCTTCAGGACATGCGCCGATTGTTTGATATGTTGAGCTACCGGCTTGGTTTTCAGGAGATGATCCACCTCTTGGTTTACCAGTACAGTCTTGACCTGGAAGTCGGCAATGAGGTGAAGAAAGGCAGGGACATCTTCGTTGAGGCGACGTTCGTCCATGGGTGCTGCAGGTATCACCACAGCACCGAGGTTCAAGCAAGCATGTACAGCGAAGACGAAGTCCTCCGAGTGCGTGTACATGAGAATGACATGGTCTCTTGGGCGTATCTTGGCCTTATTCCGCAAATACATTGCCACGGCTGCCACTCTCGTGTCGAACTTCTTCCAGGTGATGCCTTTGCCCTCTTTCCCTCGGCCGTCAATGGTGCAGTATGCGAGTTCTTCAGGCTGTCGCGCTACACGCCACTGAATGAGATCGGTAATCGAAGAAAAGTTATTGAGTGGTGTAGATGTGCGGTCGTCAATCACCACTTCTCGTCTATCAATGCCCGAATACTGCTTGTCAGCAGGACCAAGTATCTCGGCTCTGGACTCTGATGCAATGTAAGACCAGATACCACCCATAGGATCAACGCCGATGGGCAGATTCAAGACGGCATGTTCGACTCCGAATTTGACATGAACGCAGGGGAGGTTGCCTAGATCAAACTCCCGCCGGCAGAGCATGTTTCCAATATCTTTCCTACCGTTTTTCAGAACCCGCGGTAGAGTATTTGGGGCCGTGATCATCACGCAGTAAACCCGTAAGTGATGTTCCTGCATAAGAACGTCCATGACTCTCTCAGATAACGAGTCCAACAACGCGGTGTCAAGCTGCCTAGGCGGAGCACCTGAAGTTGTTGGCGCAGTGGAAGCTGAAGCCGATTCGAGCACCACGATGGGCAGATGCTCGTCGTTGACAAAAACATCAAAGGCAGAGCAGTCATAAACCTGCTTCGATAGGCTCTTCAGTATGCTCACGACGATATGTTGAACAAAGAAGTAACGATGTTCTGCAATCTCATGGCCATGCTCGACCCACTCGACCTTTTGTCTGATCCGGTCTTCGTACAGACCAAGCACGAACACTTTGCCCTCAATGATCGTGCCTAAGAGACCAGTTCGAAGAAACTCCGGCTCAACTGGTGTGGGGGTAGGGTCACCTGGCTCAAATTTGTATGGCCGGGCGTGGAAAATTTGCTCCGTGTGTTTTGGCAAAGCCCAGAAACCACCTGAGAGTGATGGCGAGTCAACCCAAATCTCGCCAATTGCATGCGGCGATGTAAGTAGACCGGTTTCTGGATCGACTACGGCCAGGGTTGCATCGGGTATTGGGTACCCAAAAGCACCGACACGGACCATTGTGGGCTCATTGGAAGCTTTCTTGCGCGCTTCATCCCCTATGGCCACAACAACAACTTCGTTGCTCTTGAGCGCTTCTCTGTCAAGTAAGACCTCACTCAGTTCGTTCTTGGCACCTTGCTCCTTTGCGGTTGTAGTGCCTCCGCCTAGTAAACTGCCGAATCCATTCGAAGCAGCAGGCTTCTCGTCCTCCTTTTCGGGGTCTTCGTCGGTCTCGGCTTCAGATTCCTCGCCCAAGTCCAATTTGAGTGGACATCCCATACGTTCTTCGCCACCAAGCCAATCGCGAACACTGATAACCATGCCTCCGTGCTCTGGAAGACACAGCATAGGCGCAACAACTTCTCGAGCCCTCGGGTTTCTGAGCGGCCGCAACCAACGATCGGCCAATACTTCGTGGAACTCTCCGTCGACAATCAGAGTGTCTATAAGACAGAGCTTGACAGTTTGGAAATTAGGCTCCATACCCTTCTTGTAATTCCGCGTGGTCATTGGGTCTTGTTGATAATTGAAGGCGGCCGACCTGAGGCCTGGATAGTCGGCAACCATCAGGGTCGCCTTGTATTTCGTGATCAGATGGGCGTATAATCCTGGAACACTAACGGCTTTGTTTTCTAACCAGACCGTCGTGTGTCCGCTGTAGACATTGAGGAGTACGCCTAGAATCATGCCAATGCCTTGCCTAGGATCCAGATAAGAAAGGAGGATTTCACTACTGGCGCCTCCTCCTATCAAGCGGCCGTTCTTGTCGCGCAGAGCCCGGCTGAAGGTATCACCAGGGCCGTGGTTCGGGACGGCAGAAACTACGGCGCTGAGACAGGCCATCTGGTGCATAATCGTTCGATGACTGAGTACTACTCCTCGTAGGTCGCCAGTTGGTGCGCGAGAGAATTCGATGTAGGCAAGGTCGGGCACGGACAGAGGTGGGACATCATCCTTCTTTTTGGGATGGTAGCCACCAAACTCGTTTGTTTTCCACCACTCGACACCTTTTGGCCATGTTAGCTTCTGCGTGGTAATATCGCGCTGGAAGCTTTTCAGGTTATTGTCTGTAGTGAGCGCCAAGTGCGCTTGCGTGGAGGTTAATATGAGGTTTAACTTTTGATAGTCTTGGAGGTCATTTATGGGCACCGCAACAACGCCAGCGATGAAACAGCCCAGCAGGGCAATGGCGAAATCAATGATCTCAGTATCCCGATATACCAATGCAACGCGATCTCCCCTATAGAGCGAGCTCTTGTCCCTTATGACCTGAGCAACCTTCTCTGCACGGGAGGCCAGTTTATCCCACGTGATGGAGGCGATCTCCTTGCCTTTCGAATCAAGAACCCAGTAAGCGGGCATTTTGGCGATTGTCTTGCCCCGATGCCGCAGTACAGCCGCTATATTGTCAAATGTAGACATGGCAGTGTTCTCATCGTGAGGATCCTGAATGGCAAATGGTACCTCTCGCGGTTCTAATGGGATCTGGTACTGTAGTATCTCGGGCGGCGGGAGGTCACTAGCGGTCAGCATCGGAGGAGCCATTGCAGCGGTAGGAGAAAAAGCGTCGCTCGACGAGTATCTCTGCATTCCACCGTTATAGTCGCCGGCGGGGGGCTGGTCATAAGCCTGTTGGCCGGCAAAATCGGAAAAGTAACCCTGTGCATCCATCATCGTGCCAGTCCGACTATCATACGCACTGGGCGGTGGCTGTTGTTGCTGCCCGTAAGCACCATGGGGCTCGTGTTGTTGCCCATAGCCGCCCTGATGCTCCGGCTTGAAGGCATAATCTCCCGACACCATTGTTCCCGACCGTGTAGGGGGGTCAGACCCCATCGTTTGGGTGTAGCTGGGAGCAGGATTCAGGAAAAGCGAGTCATGATGGTTCATGTTCGGTCGATGCTCAGCAAGAGGACCACCCGGCCGCAGGAGTCCTGCAGGAGATTCCTCGGCACCCCCACGAGCATAGCTTGCAGACGACTGGGGACGCCAGTCCACTGGGGAAGCAATGTTTGTCGGGGAGTCGCGAGCAGTGGGATCGGGATTGGTTGCGCTCAAGGCGGCCAGGGCAGCGCCGCGATGGCCATCACTAGTGGCATAGCTTGCGCTGTCAGGGGAATCCGCAGTGTGAATTCGAAGGCCGCCTGTCGCATCGAGTTGCGCCTCTTTCCGTGGAAAGTACTGTGAGAGCAATTGCGTCCTGCGCTTTTGATATCTGTTTGCGTGACGGTTAGATAGCGTGCCGAAGCGTCGGGAAAAGGCTACGAGCTGCCATGTCCTTGCGAACTGAGGGGTTCACTTGGCTAACATACCCTTTCTCGGTGATATCGCCTTCCTGTATCACAGACAATAATTAGTCCAGAGCCCTGGCGTGTACGGATTCCCCAGAATATCGTCTTCTCCCCTCCTGGTTGCCCCGCCCACTCGTACGCGGCGGCGACGGGCGAGTAGGACATCCGGTCTAGATCCCCAAGTGCGATGGTGGAGGGTAGGAGGCGGTACTCACCTCCAATTCTTGCTCGAGCTCATCCAGTTTCTCCTGGAGGTCAGCACTGAGGTGCGCCATGTCGCTGGTGAGTTCTAGTCTGCGGTTGGTGACACGCGCCGGTGATGCTGAGCTGCGAGCCTCATAAGGTCTGTGTCGTGGTGTGACGTAGTGGGCTCAGCGAACTGGGCTGGCGACAACCAGACCGGGCCAGGGCGCGGGACAGGGAAACTGGGAATCCGGGATCGGCGGCACTGCTCTGCAAAGGTGGCAATCAAACGGGCACCCACGACGTCTCTTTGCGACCCGCAACCATGTCTATCAATGAAGGGAACAAATGCTCAGAGCACACGCAAGCCGTCCGTCGAGTGGAAGCTATTCCGGGCGGGAACAGGACCTGACGATGGGACGGTCAGTTCCTGGCAGACCTGGAGACGCCCACCCAGCAATCGATCAGGGTTTAGCCGCACTAGGTCGCTTCCGGTCTTAGGCGCATCTCAGTGGGGTTGATGGTGGCCAGAAATGGTTGGGCTGCTGAAGCTCAATTGACTTGCTGAAAGTTACGGCACTGATTTGCATCTTATCATCCACTCCGCCTTACTTCTTTGATTGGGCAAATACGAGCATTGCTCGTGTCCGTCAGCATGAGCAATCCGGCTTGTACCAAACGCCCAGGGGTTGTTGTTGCACATACGAGGTATGGCGCGGCGTCGAATGGGAAAGTATCTGCATCACCCGGTGAAACCCCATTTGCTCCCACTACAGCCCGAAGCCCGATATTGTATTGTGGACCTGGTAACCCAGTCCAGCTCAAATACCAGCACAACTAGGGGAAGGGGAACAATTGCACAAGAAAGGACTTTTCTACCCCGCATATAATTGGATCGAATTTGCATCGAATTTGCATCGAATTTGCATCGAATTTGCATCGAATTTGCATCGAATTTGCATTGCCATCACCTCTTTGTTCACGAAACGGCGTGCTTAGAGAATACCCAGGTGGTAAGTAATTGACCCCACTCGTTGGCCGCACGGACCAGGGTCCACGACTGAATTTCTCCGTAAGAAAACCTTTCACAGGACGCTTCCTCACTTATTTTCAAACTCTTCTTCCCCCTGATCATACATACAACATTTCCTTCGATAATCCCAGACCCAATCAGAGAGCTCTCTGCCTCGAATCACACGACGACGCCTCTGAGATGGGTGGAAGGTGCAGATATTTTGCATGCACAATATGGACGTTTGAGCTATGAGCTCTATGAAGCTCGAAAAGTGGACGTTCGATTGAGAATGAACTCTCATCATTGGATCCGTCTCGATGAGACCACAATTTGACTGTATAGTCATTTCGATGGGCAGCATCTAATGGTGTTCTGAAATGCTCAATGGCTTTATGATGCTCCTCAGGTGGAAGTCCACAAGTAGCTAACTGCTTTTTGCTGCCTGTGAACCATCGATTGATGGCACGTATAACCTTTCCCAGGCTCTGCAGGTATGTCGCTGGTTTTATTACAATCTCTTTCTCTTTATTTCTTTAAAATGATGAATCCAATGTAAACTCACAGACCTGTTCATAATCATATTGATGAGAAACTACATTGAGCTCCTGATCCCACTTAAGCCTACCAACACTTGCATTCCGCAGCTCAACATGGCCACTCGCTAACCCGTTGTCAAGAATCAAGGCACTCCTTTTCCTCCTGTTTTGGCATCCGCCAACCATTCAACCAGAAGCACAAGTGGGCAAGTATCAATAGAACTGTCAAAAATCAATGTGTTGTAGGATTTTCAGGCAAAGTACTCAGTGAGGTGTCTCCGTAGTCTTACTATACCATCGCTTTGTGCTCATGACAATGCCTATCCCAGCACATCTCCTCCGTACATACCATTGACTATAACAATGGGTTTGTGAGAGAACAATGATCATTGAGTCTTTCTTTCGAAAGGCACTGGGCCATTATATACTTAAAAAGTACTAAGCACTCGTTCCATAAGTCATTTGGTCATGGGAAATGCTTTTGTGGTTAATCTCGGGCTTTAAATACTTTCATGAGTTGGTGCCGCTCGTGATTTTCTTGTCCTGATCTTATTGAACCGTATTCGCTTGACTTGTATCCATTATGAGTTCATCGAATAACCAAGCAACTCACTACGAAACGGTAAGGCCAGATCCAGCAATCTTGGGTTTCCTGCCTCCCCTGCCTGGGGCACAAGATGCCATAGACCCACGAAGGTTCATGAACGCTACTCCTTTCGACGCCAAGGAGGCGTCTCGACAAGCGAGCCTGTCACCATTGTCAGCACTGCTATGGTCTAAGTCACTAGCTCCTCAACCTCAACAACCTGTGTTTGAGAGCACGTCTCGAAGAATCCATCATGCCCCTCCTTCAATAGACAAGGATGTACGAACCTGGCTGGTTTCCGGTGCACCAAAGCCGGAGGCTATAGAACTTCGCGATGGTCAAGAGAGGCTTCTACGCGACCCGATGCCAAGAAAGGAGAGAAGATCGAAAAAAAGAGGCGAGGAATCCGCGGAAGTGTCACGGGAACCGACGGAACCAATCAACCCGCAGGACTATTATGGTCAACCACAGAAGAGCCCGGAGCCTTGGGGTTGGAAGAACGACAAAGGTGAGTGTACCTTTAGATACAATAAGTTGGGTGAGTTTGTCCACGATGCGGCTTTCTCCAGGACTGAGCTCGAAGCATACTTCTACGCCCAGGCACCTCAACGAACCTCGTCCAAGCACAGTCATGCTAAAGATGCATGGGTAGACAGGGAACTTCTCCCAGGTGAGAAGCAAGTTGTTGGGAAACAACGTCACGGACTCACCCTTTGGATAGGGTGGTCTCCAGCACAAGCAGGTCATCGGTTCCCATCTGATTCTTCAAATTTGTGCCGTTTCAAGGACTGCCTAATGTACCGCAGAAGGTTCAAGGGCGGTCATCCTCGAGTGACCTTTGATGAGCGGATGAATGTGGATGGAGGTGTTCGTGATCCATACCATGTTGCCGGATACATGCATCTGTTTTGTTTGGAACAACAGTTCGACATCCTCAAGCTGATAGAGGACCTCGATGTCCGCCTGGACACAAGGTCATTTATCAAGGAAGACAATCTTGGATCGTTCTGTATGCGTCAACGTCCGCGCGATCAGATCAAGGCCGCTCATGATTGGCTTGAAAGAGAGTGGTCTAGGAAAGAAGTATGGGATGACTACCTTCGACAACTGCGCCAGGAAAGGGACCATCTCGGGCTAACACTCCTTCGTGAGCAGACAGCAAGACCACGCAACTTCAACGATAGCCTGACAAAGAACATGGTGGAGACCGACATCAAGTACTACTCAGTATCTGGCACACGTTCTCGCATCGTCCGACAACGGGAGGCAGAAGCGCAAGGCAGGGTAGTGGCCGACGCAATGACTGCCTTGGGTAATCTCGAGTTTGTAAGGGATGAAATGGACTCTCGCAGTGCGAGAGGCCATGGCCCCCGACAGAAACCCAAAAAGGATTTGAGCCTCCGCCGAGATGATACTGGCCTGAAGCACCGTGTGTATGAGGTTGAGCATTTCACGGAAGGCTTCAGCCCAGGGGAAGAAGGTCCTTCGAACTGCGATGCACTTGGCTGGCCTGGGCGGGGATTTCGACCACCACGCCGTCAATCCCAGCCAGCACGGATGCAAGCTCCGATGCCAGTTCATCATTTCCAACCACCTTTTCTGTCAGATCCTCTCTTCCTGCAAGGTTCGAATTTACCCGGCGGAATTCGCACGACAAGCGGGCAGGGGCAAGCAGTCTTCGACCCGAACCTTTCTTCAGTGCCCCCAATGGTTGAATCCGAATACAAAACTCCTACAGATGTTACTGACTTTGGCTTGGCGGCTGCGGCAGGTTTTACAGCTCCAGTGTCTATGGTAGGTGCAAATCCACTGGGAACAAACCATGTGTATAGCGCTCTTGGCCGGAAGAACATATCTGTAGATCCGCCATTGCCCAAGCGACAGCGCAGAGGGAGCTCTCCAGCAGATATACTCGCGTCAGGTGGCTCTACTCGTATGATCCCCCGTGATACAACATCAATGGGACCATCGCACTCACCTCAATACATTGTACGCCAAACCCAACTCGGGCCTGTTGTGTATGTTCATCGTGGCGAGAGCCCTGTCCGCTTTGACGTGAACTACAAGACCTTGACCAACAAACGCAAGCGAGACGATGAGCTCCCTCAAGATGACCAAGGTGGAAGTACATACCCTCCCGCATCCGAGCTGGTAAGATTTGATCCGGATTATGGCACCGTCAACTCTGAGCTGCTAAAATTTGGTCCAGAGTATAGTATCATCGACGGCCTCCCGAGTGGATACGAAAATACTGCTTCTAAACTTTTTAATGAAGAGATGAAAGGCCACACCGACGTTTCTCAAGGCCAGAATCAAGCAGACGGTTCTAACTTTGTTCATTCGGTTGGCCGTCTTGGTCATGAAGATCTCAATGGAATTCTGACCAGCATCCCAGAATGGTCGCAGCCCACCACATCTGGTTTTCCATATACAATCGCGGAAGAGAAGGAGGACTTTCCGCCAGCTATACCGCCTGGATCCCTTTTTGATTCTTTCATATCTGCTGACATGCACGGGAGCGAAGCGTTCGATCTTGACTTCTTAGCTGATGTTGATTTTTCATTACAAAAGTCTATCACGGAGCAGCAGACAGCTGTAGAAGCCCAAGCGAACCCTGGTCCCCAGGGAGACTTGAACTCCCAGTCTAGGTCTAAAGAACCAACCGGCCGCTCCCCACTGACTTCCGCATCCCATTCTCTTTTCGATGCGTCTATCGGAGCGGAAGTCACCAAACAGGCGGCGGACGACGAAAATATTAGATGACAAGAGGATTGTGGATTGGGTAAGGTAAGTTCCGGATATAAGCATACGACGCTGTATGCTCGAGAATAGCGTAAAAGAAAGAAGCCTGGCTTGTAACAGCCATCATCGCGAGTAGTTCTCTAGCTTCGGCACCGTAAATTGTTTCTCTGTTTCCCTGTTTACTGTAAGCAAAACACGGATACAACGTCCAGCTTGTATCTCCTAAAGACCGAATCCAAGTAGACATGATTCCCAAAGTTCAAAGATAGCACAGCCTCATGCTTATTAACTCGGTGTTCACCGCACAATGATGTGTTTTATGCAAAAAGAGAATGTGATACAACGTGATATCATCGGCACACCTAAACACGTATCGCACGTGTGGTGACACCAACACCCATGCTCCCCAGAATCCATACCTGGAACGAGCACGACACAGAAGCGGTTGACGGCAGGCACTACGCTTAGATCCATCAGGATTGATGCAGAAGAACCATATCAGATCGGGTTCATGTATCCACAATCATAGTCAAGGGACTCTCGAGTGCATGGATAGTCTGGGGAGGCTCGCAGCGGCGTGTCCGATAGGATGCCACTAAAGGCAGAGAGGCAAACGCTTGCAGCCTCACAAGCTATTAGACCCTGGTCGTTCCCAGCGCGCACCGATTTAGCGCTCGTGCCTCTGCGCAACCGCAGATTGACTGCACTGCTAGTTAGTACTGGCAGGCGAGCTGGAGCCACTCCATGAGATCCGGTGGGTGAACTTTAAAAAGTAGCGCCTCTCCCGCCATCTAGGGCTATGGCACCGAGTTGATGTCCTTTGTACCATTCTCAAGGTCGCGACGCTTTCGATCTGCATTCCAGAGCGCGCGCAGGACGGATGCAAGGGCAACTGGGCTGGGGCGAGATCAATTCCGAGCGGGAGGCCAGTTTGCGACGTCACGTGTGCCGTCCCGAAGTCAGCCGCGACTCCTGCGACAATCCAACAAAAGCGCGGCCGGGTGCAGCAACTTGCGAGACGTGTTGCAGACAAAGCCTTCTTTGCCGACAAGCTGAACCTCCCCGAAGTCGGCACTCTCACTAGACAATCGACAGGATGGGCGAGGAGGCCGTAGATGGCCCCGGGCCTGACTTGCAGGTCATCGTTCTGGTAAGTTTGACCTTTGCTTTGTACTGTCGCATCATCCAGGGGTCGCGAAGTTCCTTGTCGCAAATCGGTCCAGCGCTCCCCCACCGAGTACTTGACCCTGAGCATCCAGGCCTAGTGGGTTCGGATTGCCGTGAACGGAAAATAGAATCCAATTCATTCGCTTCGGCCATTGCTATGGAGCACTGCATCATCCCACTATGGACCACTGGCGAGTGACGAAGCTCCACGCTGCGCTTGCAGCTGGCTCGGCTAGCCTGGACGTGCATATGCTCCCACACAAAGGCCTGCGATGCGGTCTTGCGCAAGCCGTGCGAGAGACAAGGAGGCTGCTGTTTGCCTTGAATGGTTCTCTGTGGGGAGTTTCTATTGCTTGTTTGCTTGGCTTCGTTCGAAGATAGCCCAGCACGTCGGTCCGGTCTATGATAACTAGGGACCGACCGGGTTCGTTCAACGGGTGGACCACCAAAGCCATCCAACGTGTCCAGACGTGTCACGTGCATCCCCACGATGGCTTCTTGGTGCGATTCGTTCTGCATTTCCCCATCTTTGCTATGACCCGACAAGCACCCGTGAAGAGCTACCTGTACTTGAGTTATAGCAGAATCTCTCTGAACTATTTACTGATGTCTCTCTTGTGATAGGGCTCTGGTGGTGGTCCACAAGAGAACAACGTCACTGCCCTTCTTGTTCGGTCAACCCAAGCTGGGTGGTCTCGAGGTTCGATTGTTGCCGTGGATGCAGGCGTCCATCTGTCTGCCATCACTCGTATCCTTGAAGAGACCCAACCGCAAGGACTAGGTGCCGAGGTGGCATTGCCGCATAAACTGGAGTCGGGGCCGTTTGCTGGGTTGGAACTGAAGACGAAATCTCCATCTGCAAACGCAGCCTTCATCACAAGGCAACTCATCGACACATATCTCATCACTCACCCCCATCTAGACCATATCAGCGGTTTCGTTATCAACACAGCCGGGTTTCCTGGTTCTCGGCCTAAGCGTCTAACAGGACTTCCTTCGACTATTTCAGCTTTCAAGACACATATCTTCAACAATGTGATATGGCCGAACTTGTCTGATGAGAATAACGGTGCGGGATTGGTCACCTACACCCGTCTTGTAGAAGGCGGGAGTCCTGCTCTGGGCGAAGGTGCCGGCAAGGGTTATATGGAAATATCCGACGGCCTTGGTGTCAAGGTCTTTGGCGTCAGCCATGGCCACTGCATTGAAAGACACAGTCACCGAGGGTCCGCTTCCTCATCTCGTATCGGAAGCACCGATCTCTCGTTGATGTCCCCGAGAGGAGCTCCGGGCAGTAATGCGGCATCAGGGCCAAGCAGCCTTTTCAGGAATACCAGCTTAGCACGAACTTCTGGACAAAGTCAAGAACAAGAGTCGATATGCGTTTACGACTCCAGCGCCTACTTTATAAGAGACCACACCAGCGGAAAGGAGGTCCTTATCTTTGGCGACGTCGAACCTGACAGCATTTCGTTATCACCCCGCAACCTTGTTATATGGCAAGAAGCAGCGCCCAAGATAGCTCGTGGTCATCTGGCTGCCATTTTCATCGAATGTAGTTATGATGACAGCCAGACTAATGATCGCCTCTTTGGTCATTTGGCCCCACGGTTCATTCTGGAGGAGATGCGAGCTTTAGCTAGCGAAGTAGAGGCTGCCCGTCAAGCTCCTATCAAGCTTGAGACGACTAAGAAACGCAAACGAGAACTAGAGGACGCTGTTCGACGAGCACACCCCGCCACTGCTAGATCGACACCAGCTGATGATCCGATATCGCCAAAGTCTTCAAGGCCACGGCGTTCTCTATCCGCTTCGGATAGTATGCCGTCACCGTTCTCGACCCCGCATATCGCAACACCTACTGCCGAGTTGACTCTCAGCGACCTGGATCCCACAGCTCACGTCTCTCTACCCTCCATGCCCCAGTCGTTTCTTCCTCTGAAAGGATTGAAAGTGGTTATCATTCACGTCAAAGACAACTTCAGTGAAGAGGAAAGCACAGGCGAGATAATCTTGAGTGAGTTGCTCGAGTATGAACGAGAAGCGCAGCTTGGATGCGACTTTACAGTTTCTCGCAAGGGCGAGAGTTTTCTGTTTTAAATATTCTCTTTAAGGGTTCCAAAGGCGTTTCCACGATGTTATGACATGGATAACGGCGTTTTGTTGGAACACTTGCTACAGCTGTTACGGGAGGATGGCTTGAGATGATGATGGGCTTCGATTCAAAGGATAAAGAAGATGGCGTGCACAATATGGAGTTTGGCGAGGACTGTTGATCTTCACTTCTGCTAATCTGGACTGGCATTTCCGAATTGACTTGTTTATATGCTGTGGAGGATGTTTGTCCGCGTACTCTTGGGTTATAACACGATACCAATTGATTATTAATTTTCTACAATCTAATTTCTTCCCTCTTCGCTTTGCTTTTGAGCCTCCCCTCTTGGAGGAAAAAGAAATATAGTGTCCCAATTGCCTTGCGGCTATCTTATTCAATCAAATCACCTTCATAAAAGACAGTGAAAAGACCACAGGCCGTGTTTCCACACTCCCAGATATGATCGAGGTAGTTCCCACAAAACAGGCTATAGGTTCTTAGGCCTTAACTCTACAATCTTTAAAGCGCACAGTCAAACATGAGTCATCTCCCAGGTCGTATCTATAATCTAAAATTGAACTGTGCTACTGATGTCTTTACACAACCGTTTTGTCTAAGGCCGAATCTGTTGGGTCGTTTACAAACTAGCACTAATGCGTCTTCTTCAGCTTCTCATACCCTTCCTGTCCACCGACATCCTTCTCGAACGCGGGCCTCGGAATCTCTATACCCTCCGTAAGTCTCCCATACGTGATGCCTCCGAGCCTGCTGACGGGCTTCAGGACTGCAGGATCCACGATATTCCGCTCCTCGTTGATCGCATCCTCCCGGACCCAGAACCTCGTGCCCTCGAGCACGACGAGCGCCCCGGTCGTCTTGCCGGGCGTGACCCTGCTCTCGTACTCCTTGACGCTCTCCAGCTTGCACTCCACGCTGAACACGGCCTCCCCAACCCTGGCCGCCTTGACATCCTTGCAGTCGTGCACGGGGGTCAGTCCGCTGACGTCCCACTCGCTGACGCCGTACGGCGCATCAACGCTGGTCGCGTTGGCGGCCTCGAGGAAGCCCTCGCTGATGATGTTGACGGTGCACTCCTTACTCTCCAGCAGGTTCTTGAGCGTGTCCTTGGGATTCTCGACGCCGCTGGCGAACCCGAGCACGAACAGCGGCGGGTCGTGGTTGACGACGTTGAAGTAGCTGAAGGGCGCCAGGTTGGTCACCTTGCCGTCGGGGCTCGCCGTGCTCACGAAGCCGATGGGCCGCGGCACGATGCTCGAGATCAGAAGCTTGTAGTTGTATGGCGCCGGGCGCCCAGACTCGTACGGGTCGATGGTGACGTGTTTCGCTCCCGACGAGTTCAAGGTGTTCGCGCCGCCGCCTAACTTCCAGTCTGGGTCTGCCGTCTTGGTGTAGTGGAATGCGGCATCTTTCTCCCAATCTGGCCGCGAGGCTTCAACTTTCTTGAAGTCCGGGTGCGGGTTGCGCTTGATCTCGGCCTCGGCGGCCGTTGACACAGACATGGTGCTGGCTGTGAGTTTGGCTGCGATGCGATGAGCGATGAGGGGTGGTAGAGGGGTCGTGAGCGTGTTCAATGGTGGGGCTTTCACAGTCGCGGTCTTGAGGAGGTGGGCCGCTGAAGATCGAAAGATTGGCATCAGGTCGTGAACTGTATAGATTTACGAGATACTGTACTTTGATACGATCATCACAGTGTCACTCATGTCGGAAATACACAGAGATTGTCCCGCAATATGAGTGATGATGAGTTGACGCTATCCCGCCGACTGACGTTGAACGGAAGGCTTGTATCGATGTTTCTGGATACCTGGCGAAGCTCCCAGGGGTGCTGGGGCACCACTATTCTACGTAGCTAATAGCGGAGGGTATTTCAAGCCTCCAGAGGTTTCATTGGCTACTTTATTCAAGTCCCCATGTATCGCACAAACTAAGATACACATTTGCAGGTTAATGCCGTGGATAGGATATTAGTGTAGCACGCTAATTCGGCGTTTCGGAATGATGTAATTGATTCGCATAGCTGCAAGGAGCTAGCCATGGAGGCATGCAAGCGCAACAACTGGCTCTCGACTAGGTTAGGTTACTGTACTCGGTTATATTCTGTTCCAACGATACCATTGCCATCTTCCGAAGCCCTCGGCTATGCCCAGGTGCCAACGGACCAAGTCGCAATTGTGTAAGTGTTAGAATCCATCCCATGCTTCATCTGCTCCGCCTCTCACCACAATGGATTGATTATATGGGGTAAACTCATCATGAATAGTGGGAGGAACAATGCCGGGGTTCTGAAGTAGTACATCTTGATTGGTGGTGTATAGAGATACAATCCAGCAGATAGGCGGTTTTATGGCGACGATCGACGGATGTTATAGGAAATGCTTCCCAACTTATGTATTTTCCGCGCTTCCTCTTCCTTTTGTACCATCCTATAAATCTAATATGATGGATTGCAGTGCGCGCTTGATGAGTGGTATCGTCGCAATGCTAGGGTACATATCTAATTTTCCTGATAGAGCAAAAGAGTTTATGCGTAGCCGCATTAGCTCAATTTGGAATGTCCCATACCGTTGAATACACTACTCAAGCTTAAATTGCCAAGATAGTGGGAATGGCAATATGCCATTCGATGGATGTTGCAGTCAGGAAAGCGCGTCAATCACAAGTGAAGTCGTGTTGCATCTGTCCATATCCGCACTCTAGTCGTAATAAAGGGTCACGATACTGTTTGGCACTTGCGGTATTGTTCATATAATCGAATGTTTGGGGCAACGTGCCAGTTTCAAGCTTAAGTCGGGGGGGGGGGGGGGGGGGGGGGGGGGGGGGGGGGGGGGGGGGGGGGGGGGGGGGGGGGGGGGGGGGGGGGGGGG
>JARVKF010000011.1:0-123947 GCA_039778275.1 Seiridium unicorne | reverse complement strand
ATAATTTTATATTTAATAAAATATATATATTAATTAATATTTTTAATATTAATTATATTAATTAAATAAATTAATAACTTTTTTATTTTATAAAAAAATTAAAAATTATCTTTTTAATATATTATTTTTAAATTTTATATTAAATATATTATATATTATTAATTTTATATTTATTTTTTATTTATATTAAAAATATTAAAAATTATATATTTTAAATAAATTATATTATAATATTTTATTTTTTATTTTTTAATTTATAAAATAATAATAAAAGTTATATAAATAATTTATATAACTTTTTTTTAATTAATTTTTATAATAAAAAAAATAAAAACTTTTTTTATTTTTATTATAATATATTTATATTTTTTTAATATTATATTTTTATTAAAATTAATATATAAACCATTTTTTTATAAAATAATTTATAATAATAAACTTTTTTTTTTTTAAATAATTTACCGATAGCAAATTTATAATAATTTATTATCGGTTTTTATTATATCGGTATGCCTGTAATACAGCCGAAGGTGATGCTATCGCTAACTCGTCGTTTTAATCCAACGCCATTGGATCTTCCAATTCAAACCCCTCTCCTGATGGAACATTGACCTTTTCCTGCCAGGAGGCCTTTAAGATGGATGAAGCCAAACTGTACCCAGGAGGTCTATCTGTAACATCGATATACCCCAGCAGGACCTCCTTCTGCTGAAGACTGACACGTCTGTGATCTAAAAGGTACTCAACACTCGGTGTTCTTCTGTCACCGTTGGCGATATCCAACCAATGGCGCTTCAGTGGACGGTCATCGTGCTTCATCCTGTATCGTATCGTGCAGTCTCGCTTGTCAGCCAGGAAAGATGCTTTCTTGAAACTTTCAAAGTCTTCTTGTGTCCGAGGAGGATGACTGTTTCGTTTGAGCCGATGTTGCTTGTAATCCTCCTCGTACACTGCGGTGGTCTTCCACCTCCTACTACCGTAAAGGAACATTGAATCCAGAGCATTGATGACGTTGACAACGTCTCCTTCTTCCAGCTTGAATAGACAGCGCTCCTCTTCGGTCTCTGCCTCCAGTCTAGCCTTGCCAACAACACGCTTGAGTTGTGCAAAAAGATCTTCCATCCAGTCGCCTGAACCAGGCCCTGTGTGCTTCCAGGCAAACCACAAGATTTCATCCCTTGTATCCTTACTCACATCCCTCCGCGGAAGTTGTGGCATCGTAAAAGGCCCCAGGGGCAGTACATGATCCTTGAAACGATAGCAGACAGCTACCTGCAGGGCGTATCGCACACGGGAAATATCGGCGCGCCAGATCGGATGTGCCAGGAGAGACGCGAGAGACTTGCACATGTTTGGCGGAATGTTCAGGTTCGGGAACTCATCTCCGCCCGCAGCTTTCAGCTGGTTGTCTATCCTATGCTTCAGACCGTAGGTGAACAGATCGCGAGGAAAGCATCCGTAAATATGGATCATAATCCTCCACAGAGGTCTCTCTGCTGTATTCTTGATGTGGTGATCGACTTGAGCGACTTCGTCGCCGGACCAATGGTCCTCGCTTTGTAGATTATCCTCGTCCTTTCCGGACCACCATCGGAAATTCTCTCCGCCGTATATATCTTTGGGTGTCACAGGCATCATTTTCATGACATCTTCGGCCGAAGTCGGAGGCATCTTCTCAGGAACAGTGTCGAGTTCCATCTTCCGGCTGACTGGACCTGGCGTTCGGGCGTAAACGCTACGCTCGCTTCGCGAGACTGGATGCTGTTTACCGCCGCGCTTCCGAGACCTGGGTTTGAGCTTGGCATCCGAGGCCTGGTGACCCTCACTAGACTTCTCCTTCACTTCATCTTCATCTTCCTCGTAATCGTCTTGGTGGTCTTCTTCGCCAGCAAGAGATGTTCGCAGGCGCTTGGCAGAGCGATCTGGTGCATTTTTTCTTCTTGCGGGGCTACTCTCGGACGACGCTGCAGAGTCCGCGAAAGGATCTTCTTCGTCTGCTCCCAATCCTGATGAGGCCGGTGATTTGCAAGGACGTCCACGCTTGCGCTTTACAACTGCATTATCGTTGTTGGTATTTTGATCCGTCATGTTGTTGATGATATAGATTCTGTTTGATTGAAAAAGTCAGTAAGATGAATCAATGTTTTTCCCTCTCTCTCTTGTTTGGGAGAGAAATTGACAGTACCTGATTGATGTTGTATCTGGGCTGGAAAATATTTGTAGGGGTCTTGCTGGGCGATGTTAATGCGGCATTCACAGTTTTGACGTGCAAACGCGGGTCAAGAGGAAGGAACAATCAATGTATCGTCCAAGCTTATCCAGCAAACGAACCACTTCAACTGCCAGATATTTTCATCACTCACACCACACCATCTTCATCATTCAAACCACACCATCTTCACCATTCACATCACACCTCACCATGGTTCATCCATCAAAAAACTACATTGATATGCGAAATATCCCTACCCGGGCAGCTTTCTACCGCATTCTGTTGTACCAACGCCCACCACGAAAATTTGCGGTCCTGCCTACAATGGGAAAGACCTTCTATGAGGCGGTCGAGGCCAATAACCGACAGGTTTTATCACCTCCAGAAATGGCAGCACTTGCCGTTTCGTGTCCTGCACTGGACGCGTTGATCGTCATGGCGCGTGTACTGCTATACTATTGTCTGGACGACGAAGTCGTCTCTGAACGCAGACTACTCGACATTGCGCTTCATGATTTTGGGCATAGTACGAACCGCGATTTCCTTATCAAGGGAATTCTGCTCCGCGATATTTCTCCGCCCGCTCAAATCAATTTGGAAGGCCAACACGACCAAGAAATGAATTTCTTTGGCTTGCTGAAGCATAGCATTGTACAATCATCAATCTTCGAGCATATAGATTTTCACTTGGTGGAAAAAGAAACATGGACTCGTGTGGAGTCCAACGGCAGGTCTGAATACCGTTCGACGAGTCAGGACCTGAAAACAGTTGTTGACATCAGCCATGTTGAATATGATGGCAAGTCGCAACTTGCCGACGTGATCGGGACGAAGTTCCGTGAGATGCCAGTTGATGGTGGCTGGGTACTGTGTTTCTGCGCATTCCCTACTTTCATCGCCGTCACATATCAACCGCCGAAGGGAGCTTGTACGCCATCCTTCACGCAACTCCGGCAGTTTGAATTCGATGCCCCATGTTATGAAGTGGATAATGGGGTCGTGAAGACCAGGTTGCGCCACGGAAAATACAGATTGGTGTATGTGTACACTATCAACGACGGTAGCCAAAGCTATGCTACATATCGGCAGGACGGTGGAAATGTCGTTCCCCTGAACGAAGACGGTCCCGGTCATCACGAAGCGCTTGGAGAAAGCGGATCCAAATCCTTTTGTATTTACACCCTCGTGGACGACACATTTCCGATACTTGACCCCAACGCAGTTGAGTACCTCGATCCAGAAGAAGATACAAGACGTCTCAAAGCAGCCCTTCAAATACCTGACGCTACGCGGCTTTCGGAAGAAGAATTTGAGGGATCACCACTATCGCCGAAGAACTTCGACGATCTCCCTCATGTGGATAACAGCCCATAGGCTGCAACAAAAAACACCACGGAATACACCATAAGTCATTCGGTAGCACAAGGACAGTGGATATGAGTCGGCAAGATTTGATGCGGTCAGGATCAAGAATCGCAAACGCTCCAGCAGCATCGCCGACGCAAAAGTTGTTGTGACAGGGTTATTGGAGTCGATTGACTGTCTGAAGAATAACATCATTAGCCACCTAATTCGTGTACGCAATGGCGTGACGGCACCGACACTGCAACAATCTGTTCCCATGACAGTTTTAAATTGTCACAGGCTTTCTAGTTTGGACTCATGGGAAAAGAGACCATTCGTAGAAAACGTAGTAGAGTGACGGACCTGTGTATGGGAATGGTAGCGGAATAGCATAGCAATCAAGAACACCAGAAATGAATCATTATTGTTTGGCCAGACCAGACAACGCAGAAGAATCGAGACGTGGTGTTCATTGATGACAGCTCTAGTAAGCATATCCATGACCTCGGTCGCTCAACCGATGCCAGAGTCACCAGCATCACTCGCCAAACAGCCCAAGAGGGCAAAGATCGTGGGCGAGTGCTGTGTCCAATCCTGATGGGGGAGCACATAGGGGTGCATAAGCCTTTCCCACTCAGAACGCCTCACTAGTTGCGAAGGCGCAACACCCCCGTACCATGGCGGCTCAACTCTCCAAACCGTCGGGAGAGGACGGTCGCTAGGCGCCGGCGGCCCAAGGGATAAGCATCCCAGAAATTGTGAATAGTCTCGCTCCGGCCCCACTTGAAGCCCCGCGGACATATGTAGATACAGAGATACACGGGTCCTCACGGTTCGTTCCGAGACGGTCATGTCATAGAGCCGCCAAGCCAACCCGTGTCGGTCGGCGGCAGCTTCCTGTGCTTCCGCCAGCTTGACGGTCGAGGTTCCAAAATTTGGGTCTCTATCGTTCAGGAGATGTTTGTGCTCCTCAGAAGCCTGGTTTGCCTACGTGCAGAGCTGTTCGATAGTCTCGTCCTTTCTTTTAAACGCTCTCTGATATTGCTCGCTGGCACTTTTCTCCTTTCACAAGTGCGAATCCAATATCGTCTGCTGACTTTGCATGTCCTGGTAGTCCTTTGAAGGCTTGTGACAGCGTGCGAGCAAGTCATCATTGGACTGCCTAGAACCATTTAGAGCGTCCTGAAGTGCGTCGCTCTTCGCCTTCAGTGTCCGTAACTATATCTCAGCTGCTTGAAGCTGTTTCTGGAGCTGACTAGCTTTCGCCGACTCGAGCTCCTTGAGCCGTGCGGCCTCGTCTGCTCGACTGCGCTCCTCTAGGTATTTTTGGTGGCTTGCAGTCTGCGCACCGCATAAAGCCGCGAGCCTGCCAGCGATGGAATCCTCTTCGTTACGCTCTGGTGCTTGAGACATAATCTCTTCCATGGCCATCAGCTTCTCGTCCATTGCGGTTTTTACCATCTTGAAAGTAATATCGTAACTGCGGGAATGCCTTCCGTCAAGACAAGTAGCTCGTCAGCTGTCTCGCTCAGCTCTGTTTCGAGCTCAGCGCTTCTGTCCAGTGCTGCGCGCTTATCGTAGCCTAATTCCATCTTTCGGCTGATAGGTTTTGGATCTTCTTTTCCAATTCTTGCACCCTCCTGGTCTCTCCTATGCTCTGCTCGCGAAGCTGCTCTGAGCTCTGATCCAGCTACTGTCTGAGCTGTCGCGTCTCATCCTCGGCGTCCCGCTTCTCCCTTTCTAGGCTAGTGATATCTCCCTGTAGGTCCTGAACCTCGTCGGTTGTGACGACTCCGCTGTCTCTCACGCTCAGATTGGAGACTGTGTCTAGGATGCACTTGTGCAATGCCGTCCATTGGATAGCTGGGTTCCTAGCTTTGTAGGACTCTAGCTCCTCGTTCAGAAGGAACTCTCTGTTCTCTCTCTTCATCGCTCGGAGGTTATCAAGAGAGCCAAAGGCAAAGATAACCGACTGCGCCAACATGAGAGCGACATCCGCAGGAAGCTCACAGCCTTCGGCTTTGACCACTTCGAGCAGATCCACTTGTTCCTTGTTCACTCGAAACTTCCGCTTGACCACTTCGAACAATACCTTGGTCGTTTCTTGGATTCCCTTCCGAATGCCTCGATATATAGGTTCCAGCCCATTGGTCATCACGTTATCCATGGCTGCGATACACTCAAAATCATTCAGACTACAGTCGTAGTACCGACGAAGCATGATTTGATTCATATGGGCTTTAGGATATTTGTTTCTGATCGATCAGCCTATGAACTATCTGGTACTCCTTGCATATGCCAAACCACCGGTATCATTGAAGTTGACCATGTTCAAAGTCCAGTCATCTCTTCATGCCATCCAATATTGTTTGAACCCCCGCAAACTTGAACTCGGCCATTGTTTCCTCCCACAGCTGCTCGCGAGCTGCCTCTCCCTCGGCCGTATATACAAATGCGGCGAACCTATCTTTTGTTAGTCGTGCGCCATTCAGCCCAGTATACAACAGGCTACTCGATATATTGTCCGACGAGGAAGAGAGAGTGAAAAGAAGGAAAAATAAAAGAAATTCCTTAGTGCCAAACTTACTGTGAAATCTTCCAATCTGCCACATAGCAGCCATGCGACTCCTTGCCTTTGACAACCGACGCGTCAACATAAGTCGAACCGCCAACCTGGAGGGTCCTTCCGAGTAGTGCTTTCATGCAGTAGAAGAAGACGGTAATGAGAAACGGCGCACTTCCCCCTCCCTGCAGGTTAGTATCCTTGACCAAGCCCGGATCGGCTAGGTTGACTACAACATCCTCCGCATCAATGTATCGAATCAAATTGATGACGAACAAGTGGCCCAGCAGCTTGCTCACAGCATACCGTGCCACGGGATCCCAAGGCGCAGACTTATCGTCTAGAATAGGTAGTATGGGTGAGCCCGGAGGACTGGAGATTTGAGAACCCCTAGCCGTACCGGAGCTGACGATGGTCAGCCGGCCGGGCTCGCCGGGAGGAGATTTGGCCTTGAGGACCGGCAAGAGCAGAATGGCGAGCAGCATGGTGGAGAGGTAATTAACCTGGATCAACTTCTCGTGTTTCGTCTCAGGGACGAGGCTGAACTGAAGGGCCTGTATCCCTGCATTGAGGATGGCAATATCGAGGCGGGAGAGCTCGGCTTCAGCACGGCGAGCAAAGGCCGAAATGGATTCGTACGATTCCATTTCCAGGGACCAAACCTGGATATCGGCCCTTGGGAACTTGGATCGAAACTCGGCCGCTACTTTTTCGCCCTTTTCTGTTGATCGCACGGCGATGATGAGACCCGTCAAGCCGAGAGACAAAAGTTGCCGAGAGGCTTCGAGGCCGAGTCCACTGGTGGCACCTGTCACGATTGCTACCTTGCCATCCAGATTGGTCTCATTGGAGGGCCACTGAGCTGGCGATAGGAACTGTGATCTGAGAAACCTCTTGCCAGGGCTTTCCTTTGGTGGGCCGAGAGTCCACGATGTCGACATGGTGGGGATTTAGAGACCAAAGATTTGATATTTCGTAGTCGGTTCGGTACCAAGAGTATTGGCTTTGGTGAGGATAGTCTTCGGAAGAGTTAGTGATGATAGTCTTTGGAAGAGTTGACGGAGGTGCGACGAGTCTTAAAAAGGAATTAACTTACAGGGAATATGCGTCTGCAGGAGGCCCTTCTGAGGAGTGATGGTTCGTGACCATGGCCGGCACTACCACGTGAATACCATATACCCAGGGGAAGCCCCAGATAGTGCTCCTATTGGACGGCGAACTCGACGGAGTGGACCCCCGTGGTGAGGCCGAAGGTCGCTAAACCGTATACAGGTTACAATCTTGTCTTGGCAGTCCAAATTTAGCCAAGGCCCACTTATGCGGCGACGGCTCTTGTTCACCAGTATCCTATCTCATCCGCTTTTCACCTGTTACAACGCGACGAGTTCGATTAGCTAGGACAGGAAAATGTCCAAAACAGGGCCGCATGGTGCAGATATTCCTTTCATCATCTCTAACCCAACAAAAAGATGTAATGATGAGGAGCGCAAGCTCATCCGAAGCCACGTCATGCGCGGGAAGAATCGCAAAAAGATTCCGCCAAGGCCGTCATCGTGGATCAATGGAAGGGCAGATTGTCACGAGGGCGACCTTTGGAAGAATCGTCTTTCATATGCGCCAACTAAAGTGGGTGGCGAGTTTTCCCTCACACCTTTCTCGGCCGAAATGACTCCAAGAACGCTGGAGACTATCAGAAAACGTAAGCAGGGTCCCTCCCATGGTACTTTATGTTTCATTCCAGCATATCTGGTTCCGTTTATAGTGAGATACGCAATGTTTCCGCTCCAATTGGGTTGGCCTTCCGAGAAAACCGAAGCATCTTGGTTTGAGCCAATATGGAGAGACGTGGCGTGTCTTCATTTCACTCTCTTCACAACCAACACATATCTGAGCACTATTTACGGGCACGAAGAAGACCGCGATACTGCATTGGTACATTTCTCGGAAGCTTTGAGTATTTTACAGAAGCGTCTAGATGGCAGTGATGATGCTCTTTCGGTTTCAGACACGACGATTTTGATCGTTGTTGGTCTTACCATGGCGGCAACGGCCCTTGGTGATTTCGAGACCGCCGCAAAACATCTCAGTGGTTTGCACAAGATGGTGGCTCTTAGAGGAGGGTTGTCATCTTTTCAGGGGAAGAAACTGCTTCAAGCCAAGATATGTCGGTAAGTTGGCCAATCACGCAGTTTTAGAAGTGCTAACTGTAACCATGTTAGTGCTGATCTGGAGGTAACTATCAGCACTGGGTGCAAACCACTCATTTGCTCGAAAGATTTCTCATGGGGCTCTTATCTCTCTTCCTCTGGACAAACACTAGTCTCAAGCACCTCGAGCCCTACGACAAAAAGATGCGCAGCCGAGTTGGAAAGTTTTCTCGGCAGGATTGATACACGACTACGCCTTGTTTGGCTCGACCTTGCCGAATTTGTACGAGCGGTCAACATCGCCAGACAGACTAGGCTCGATATCGACAGCGAGCTCTACATGGAAGCCATGGTTTCAATTCATTACCGTCTCTTGTACCTTCGTTATGACGTAGACGATGTGTGTGAGGCGGTTCGCCTTGGGCTATTGGCATTCGCAAGTACTTTGTTCTTGCAATGGCGTGACATTAAACCCCGATTCGAACACCTGGCCCGGCGTTTCAGGCATGCCCTGTCCCTGCTAAGGTACAATAAAGAAGTAATGCCGGCCGAATTGAGACTCTGGCTGTATATGGCCGGGCCCATTTGTGTCTTCGACGATGCCGAAGCAGCTCTGTACCCTGCTTTAATTGAGGTACTGCGCTATCTTCAATTGACAACATGGGAAGAGGTCAAGCAAACTATGAAAGCGATACTCTGGGTTGATTTTCTGCACGATTTCCGCGGAAAATCCATTGTCAAAGCTGTGCTGGTAGACTCCCGAGTCGGTCATGGGTAGCTCATTCCTTCCATGGTCGCCTTGGCGTCTGCATGGCACCATACGAGGTTGAATTCAACGCTAATGTGTACGGTTTCGCATAGTATGTTGAAGCGACACTCTAGCTAATCATGGGGTGTTATCTAGGATACCATTGCAGACGGGAAACTGCAGGTTACTAGCATACTTGCCGAGAGAAATCGGAAGCAATACTTTCGAGGCAGTAAAGTATCATTTCAGCTAGCTTTGAGAAGGTCCTCATTGAACCCGAGTGCATCTCGCTTACTGCAAAGAGTTATCGACATGCTCGCTGTCCAAACAGGAGCTGAGTTTTGTTAGTGTGTTCCAGAGCATTCTGAAAATCGAGCAGTACTGCGATCCTGAGGACACTTTCATGGTTCTGGTTTATAAAGTTATGAAATTCAAACAACCTATGAACAGTTTCAGCTACCAAGGTCGACTAATGCAATGTTTGAAGCGGAAACGCTTGCCAACACAAGACGTGTGGCATGGCACACGAGGGCTGCTGATATGAACACAGCAAATACATCCTTGAATGAGAGAGTCCCTTACCTTGATTTGGTTTGTTTCCCCCATGGTGGTCACGTCTTTGACTGCCAGTGATCAGAATAGTGATGACCCCAGCCAGACCCGTATCTGCATGACCGGCCATGTAGCCCTGCGTACTAATAGTCTGTCTGGTTGGCGCTCCCGTTATTGGGGATTCGAAAGTTCATCAACCTCAAGTGGACAAATATGGTTGCCAAACGGTAAGCGTCCCGCATATTTTAGGTGCAGGAATAATTGCTGTGGGCTCTGACTCGGACAATTGAGTCCATATCTTCGATGCATTGGTGCGCAGGCGATTCGACCGACCAATTTGCAAGCTGTTCGGCACAAAGCTAATGAATAATCTTAGCTACCATTCAGAAACTCAAGCTCCAACAAAGGCAACCGCAGTAGAGTGTCCTACTTTTGCAGCGTCTATCAAACGAACTTCTCCGGTGGTCGGGTCGGTCTCAAGCGCCAGGTCCGAGTTAACAAACCAATCACAATCGACGGTACGACTCGTGTCCTCCAGCCATCTCCAGTCTCTTTGCAGGGCGTCTGGGTTGTCGACCACCATGTCTCTCAGTGCTGGCCATATGAAGAAGTCGATGAGATCAACGTGTGGAGCCCACAGCTGAGCCATCGTAGGGCGAAACCACTCTGGTACTGCTTCATAGGTGTCAGGCCGAGGATCGATCATCCACCTTGCCAGAATCCAAACGAGATGCATGGCTGCGAAGGCAGAAAATGTCCGATTCTTATGTTGTATGCTGAAGACGAGCTGTGCTGACCACTTCGAGAGCAGATTCGTGCGGTTGTACTGGTTTTCGTCGAATAATGCGGCGATGTTACAGTTTCTTCCTGCAACTTCCTCTGCCGACTGGCCGGACTGAATGAGCGAGCGCGCCTGGCGTAAGGTAAATGCCACAGACTCCGTCACCGAAGGAGCACCCGGTCGGGTGGTCAAAGGCAAAATAGACCAGAGAGGTCTGAACACGTTGTTGTGTTGTTGCTGCTGGATAGCGCGAGGATAATGGTTCGCCAAGATGCTGTTCGAGAAGGGAAGATTATGGAAGCCATTCGATTGCTGTGGCGCCGACTCGTTGTCCGGCTGGAGCTGGAGGTTGTCAAAGGCAGGCTCGCTGTCTGAGCGTCCGGGATCCAGAGTGGAATCGGGTTCGTTCTTGTCACGGGTTGGGCTCGGCCCTCGTCCCCATTCGCTGCGGTCAAAGAGCAGAGGCGGGAATCCGTAGCTTCCAGGGAGTCCGTTGTGCGTTGGTCGTGAGCTGAGATGAAAACAAAGTTAATCAAAGTCCACAGAAGCCGAGTTTCCCCGTCGGAGAGCCAACGACTGTTGCTGGCACAATGGATGGAGAACAAACTTGGATGAGGTCGTAGCCTCGAGCGAATCTTGTGATTGACTCTTGCTTTCGTTTCGATCGTTCTGCACGCCTTGTCGAATCGAGGCCAGCATGGCTTGTGCCTCATCCAGTGTGCCGAGCTTGAGGACGTCTAGCGTTCGACTGAGTTCCGTAACGGCGTTCTGTAGTCTGTTGATCTCGGACTCGGCACTCTGGTGTTTTGTCATGCCCTCGTATAGTGTGTCGTATACACACTCCAGCTGTCGTGTGCTGCATCGTGAACAGCTCGGGCGCTTACCGTCACACTGCAACGAAGAAACACGTTAGGCCGATACGAGATCCAATTAGCAGGATTTTATGTGCAGACGTACCTTGGTCTTCTTGGTCTGGCAGTAGCGGCACGCATTTTTGATCAGCTTTCGTCGCGGTATGAGCTCTTTGGGCGAGGCTGACTCTGAGGGAGGTCGTCCACTCTCGGGTGTGGGAGCAGCAGCAAGCAGCCTCAGAGGTCTATCAGCCCCTGTAGTCGGCATGTCGGGCACCTTTTAAGCCATGAAGCGCTCAACAGCGCTGCTCTCTCCAATTGGGCGCCAGACCTGAAGACTCGACGGGGCAGCCAATAACGCATCACCAACGGTGCCTCTCCCTCTCTTCATGGGTGTGCTAAAGTCAGGACAGGATATAACCTAACAACAGTGGCTGGGAAGTACATGGATAATTGCCGGTTTCTATGTCCGGCGAGAGTATCGAAGATATTCAGCGCCCAGACAGCCGCTCGAACCAACACATCTGTCGTTCGGACATGCACCCGGATGGCCCCGTTTCGACCTATTGGAAAGAACTACTGTGCTAGATATGTCGAGTTTAAATCATACCATTGCCATTTCCCCATCAAAGGTAAAGTCCCATGTCTAATTCTACTAGACGCTAGCCGAGGTCGAAGGGAAAGGTGAAAGTCTGGTGGCTCTGGTTGGCCAGCCCGGCCTAAGCTCCGGATTGACTGATTGGTCCATGCCAGAAAGAAGCGGAGAAGACTTTGAGTTTTAGGCTTGTCATTTTCATACTTGACTATAATTATCTCACAGAGATGTTGTTTGTGCTCGTCTGTCCTGAATCACAAGTAATAGACCCCAATCTCATTTGCCGCCGCCTGGAGAAACCCCATAGGAAGGCGCGGTAGAAGTCCATTTATCGAGGGAGAAAGTAGCATCAGCTCGTAGTGGATATTGTCAAGCCGCACGCTTAAATTGGCGGGCCTCGACTGCATTGTAGGTCATGCTTTTAGTGTCTTTATAGCAGACCCTGCGGGCGATCTACGTGATAATAACAACATTACGGAAAGCTCTAATGTAGCGCAGTTCCAGGGCTTTAAAGAGTAAGACGCTATACTGACTCGGTCCTCTGATTGGTGAAGGATACATACACTAGGCACTCATGAACGTCGCAAGTATTGGCGGTTGGTGGCGATTGGTGCTCAAAACATGCTAATTCATCCCGTTGGCAATTCTGATTGGCCGCACCGACTGCATATTGGGACCGGGAAAGGCAAATCAAGGGGTGTGTAGCACGGACTCTCTACCCATTTCTGGTCGCTGTTCGACTGCCATGGTTGGCCAAAGTCAAATTCAAGACAAACCCAGCCTGCCCGCCTCAGTACCTGTGGCCATCTATGAAGAAGCCCTAACCTACATCCAACTATCCTACCACTTGCCTGGATCAGCATCCGCCATGTCCGATCCCACCGCTATTTGATCATACCAAACAGTCCTCGTCGGCTGGTTTCCCGAGTAGCCATTGTCGTGCCATCCATTCGCATATAGACCGACCCTAAAATCGAATGCCCTGCCATCGGACACTGTAGTCTTGATGCCCGTCTCCTCGTGGACCTGCTTTCCATCGAACCAGATTCTGAAGAAGCCGCTCTCATCACTCTCCCATCTCGCCTGGATGACAACAGTGTGCCAGACCCCCGCTGAGACTTTGGCAAGCCCAGCCCATTTGGTCGTCTTCTGGGCGCTGGTAGGACACACGCTGCCTGTCTTGACCCGCGCCGCGAGCTGGTCGCCCACGATGGATATCATGGTGCTGGGCATGTATGTCTCCTCGCAGCCTAGATCCGAAAAGTCGGCGATGAACTGCGCGAGGTTGAAGCTGACGTCCTTGGTGAACTCCCAGTCCTTCTGGAGCTGGAACGCAAAGCCGTAGGAGCCCGTATCGCCCTTCTTGTAGACGTCATGCTTTAGAGCCTCCGAGTGGTACCGGCCCGTGTAGCTAGAATCATAAATCTGGGTCATTTTGAGGGCAGTGCTGCCCTTGTAAACTACGTCGCTCACTTCGTCAACCGTGCCCTTGTGCTCATGGGTGAAGCCATCCCAGCCAGTTCTTGTGCCGTTGTTAGAGAAAGTCTGCTTGGCGAGTGCGGATGGCAGACCAAATGCCACGAGAACGGATAAGGTTGAGAGAAGCATCTCGATGGTGAGCTGTGTAGTTATGTCTTTGACGGCTATGGTGATATCAAGAATTTTACTGGGGTTATGGCTCTGTTATTATAATGAATCGTCGAGTTCTTTATATTTAGGAATAGAAGAAATTCGTATTTCCAGGAGCTGAAAAGTGTGTCCTGATTGGTCATTGGACAAGCCATAATCCCTAAAGAGATCCTACAAGACAACGTTATTTTTAGTGTCATGTGTAAGTCCAGTATCTCGAATTATCGTAAGCAAAAAACCCATGAATGAACTCTTTTATTAACAGAGAAGACCTTCGCTCGCAATCAATTATTTTCTTTATTTTGGTTTCAACTTTTGCCAGCCGGGTTAACCATCCAGAGTGACATGGCGATTACTCATGCCCTGCATGAGCTGTCGCCGCCTCTAAACAATTCCACCTTTGTGCATTATTGAAGAAATGTCCCATCAGTCATGGTCTCACTAATGGCCCGGTTGCTTACACAGAGTGTCTTCTCTTGCGACGCACAATTGATCTTCAGTCCGTGAGTAAGTCATACCGACCGCCACAATGGGGGCGGTGCTTGGCCCGTATTAGGAAGCAGATTGGTTTTCAGCAGCGATCCTTCGAGTCACGAACGAGAATCCTTGCACCGCTGCACTACCAATAGGGCCGCTCAGTGCTGACGGATTAAATTTTGGCAGATCTATTTGTGAAATGATAGACCATGAGTGTCGATAATTACCGGAGAAGATGTATTGTTGAATGACTTCTAGCTATTAACCAGTGAGCGCATATCATGCTCGAATCCAGGTCCATCTCCCCAACCAATCGAATTTTGAGACATCCCTTAAGCCTTGAAGCGGCCTCGGATGTCGAATATCTTTTGCCATTCTAAATTCAGTAATTGGAGAACACCTGTCTTGTTAAAAAAAGGTTCTTGCACCTTCTCATCTTGGCACGCGGGGCTTTTCATTCAAGATGTGATATTCATATGGCTCATCTATCTAGCGTGTAAGGAAAACGGGAATGGGATATCGTCCATCATTTTCTCTTCATTCAAGATCCATTACCGTAGCTGATGCTCCCCAGTTTCCCTTGCATTATGTCATATCGCCTTCTGAGTCGATATACTCCCGTCACCTCGATAAAGCTCGAACGACCAAAACAAACTGCAAGACTTGGAAATCAGGGAAAAGAAAAGACCGCCGGACCAGCCGATGAGAAAAATTAACCTCCTGCCCCTCTTGGAACCAAGAATCATGGCAGAATCGGATATGTTAACAAGGCCTCAGCGGGCCCAGATGCATGAAATGCGCCGCTTATCCTGTTGAGCCAGCCGAATTCTTTGCGCGAACCGTTTCTAATATACAACGTCGCCATGAATGCAAAGTCGATAGCTAACCCGCTTGCAATCGGTTCCATCTCGAAGGCGTAGATGCGCACCGCAGGCTAATCGAAGATAAAAACCAAAACTGATAATCCGAGCCCTAAGCATATAGAATAGTACAAGTGAAGACATGTCGAAACAGAGGCGCATTGCAATGTTGCGAAAATGCCCGTCGGGATGGAGCTTGGGATATCAGAGATCGAAGGACCGATATATGAAAGAAAAGTGGTATCAAGGTAAAACGAGTAAGCCGAAACGCCATGCCGACAAAAGACAGATATTGCAAGTCGTTTGGTGTATAAACCGAGGTAATGCGAGTTTGGTGTATATGTACTCGACTGAGCCGCATTCACCATCCCTTTTTCCTTGCGAATCGCTTGTTCAGCAATGCCAGTACTTTCGGCACATTAAACTGGACATATTCGAGATCCAGATCGTCTTGTCCGTCTTTCTGCATTTCGAGCAGATCGTCAAGTTTTAGATCTAGCTCAAGCAGACCACGGTTTCGGCCTGGTATATCTGTTAGAGGTGCCAGGGCATACGATTCATGGGGGAACTCACCCTTGTAATGTAGGGAAATGACGAAGGTGCCTGGTAGAGGACTTGTGAAATTGAAGTAGATGTTGGCTCTCCTATTGTCCGGAACATTGCTCTTCTGTATCACACCTTCCTTCTCCAGTTGTTGGTGGGTAAACTTGTACGGGCCAAGGACCTGCTGCTTTTGTTGCTTGCGCCGAGTACCTTCGGATTGGCTTCGAACGTTGTGCAAGTAGCTCTTGTACGTTTCGAGCTGACCGACGAGGTATGAGTTGTGATCGCGAATCGTCTTGTAGACCTCCTCCAACTTTGACGTCTCAAGAATGACACCATCCTTCAAAGAGCCGAGATGCTGCAGCTCTTGCTCAACCTCGTCTCGTAGCAGGCTGAAACCATCCGACTTGTCGATGACTCTCATTTCCTGAAGTTGGCTGAGCAACTCCATCGCCCTGATGCCCTTGCGTACCATGACAGCGTCATTCTTGGAGGTGGCCGAAGCATCGGCGATCCGTTCCAGGCGCAATGGCCTTCGAGCAACCGAGCTATTAGCTGGTATCGAACGCATAATCTGGACAAAAATGGCCTTGGCTTCCATGAAGAAGACCTCTTCTTGGGTGATGTCGAGGGCGGCAGTCAACCCGTCGATGGCTGTTTCCCACCGGCTGAAGAGTGGCAGGTTGATGGCTCTGTTCTCCTTTCGGGGCACCTGAGGTGGCGCACTGGCAAGCTCCGACATGATGAGAGCCAAATGTGAGTTCTCGTCCTTACAGAGTTCTCCAGTATGCTTCTCAATCAGTGCGTGCATGGCGTAAATCTCGTTCAGAGTAATTGACAGCTCGAGGTCCTTTTTCGACAGAGCGACGTAGTTGTCCATCTCCAAGCTTTCGTAGAAATCCTGAACTTCGCAGAGGTCTAGCATGAACTTGTTGACACGATCCTTGTTCTGCTGAATAAAGGGTTGCAATTTCGCCATGTATGGTTCCTTGGCATACGATGGCTTGTTTGCAAGATTCTGCAGCATCTTGGCAATCAGAGTTAGCGTTCTGCGAGGTCGCTCGGCTGGTACCCCATCAATGAGCATGTATGACTTGGGCGTGACGATGGCAGGATTGATAAACCGAAGAAAGAAGAATCCACCAATCAATGTACAGATGACTTGATCGTTGGCATCTGGATACTTCCTCTTCGTCAAACTGCGAATCTGCTTGCAGATCCAACGAATACCGTAAGGCGCTTCATCTAACCCGTCGATAATGGTCGCCAAGAAACCATTAGCTATCTCTGTGAGCATTGTCAATCTAGGCTCGATAATGGCTTGAACCTGGGCATTCTCGGCAGCCTGCTCCGCCGTTATTCCCTTAGGTAACGACGCAGGTAGACTGCCGGTATCCTCCTCGATCTGCTCACACATGCGCTCGTAGACCTTGAGCGGATTAATCTCCAGGTCGAGGTCCTTCAGTTCGATGAGACTGTTAATTCTATCTGCAAGCACCGATCGAAGGAAACTCTGTCCAGGGCCTCGCCGAGTGTATGTGGTCATCATCCGCGAGACGGGGGTGTTGGCTCGCAGTAGGGATGAATATTCCGGGGTCGAATCGAACTGATATGTCAAGACGGACTGAAACATGGTCAACAGAAGATGTTCTTCACGACTCTCGTACTGGTTTCCGTAAATCGTAAACATAACGGTCTGTAGCAATGAGTCGATTTCGGCCATCGATACTAAGCGGCACAAGTGTGCAATGTGCCTCGGCTCCGACTGCAGTAAAAACATCAGATTGCCGTATTTCTGGGTCTTATCGTCATTCGGAAAAGCGCCCTCCTGCAAGTCGGTTGCATCTTCGAGGTGGCTCGCAACTTCGTTCTGCTCTTCCAGAGCCATACGATTTTGAATCAGCAGGGCAATCCGTGAATCGAGGTATCGCACGTCTTTCTCGAGGACGAAATTCTTCTTTGACTGCGAGGAAATTTTGGACTTGAGGTCGCGCAATATCTTCTGTGCTACAATCATTCAACAAGTCAGCACGGTTTCTAGGTCCGCCGCGTAATGTATGGCAGCGCATACCTTTTGCCAGTTCATCTTCAATTTCCAGCTCGGTTTCATTTGCCGACATTGACATGTAGAGTGCAGACATGGAGTACCGCTTGGATTGGCGGGCTGACCGCGTTCCATCGTAAGAAGACATTGTATTTTGGCGAGAGATGGGCTGGAAGGACGACGAAGAGGCCGTCGAAGCCCGCGATGGTGTTTGCAACATGACGGACATGTCTTCGGCTACTCGCCTCCGATTTGAAGAGTTGCGATCCAGATTGATTGAGTGGCCCAAACGCCCTTGAGTGGCCCGACTTCAAATGGTGCGTACGAGGACCCTGCTGCGAAAGGCGAAGGTCGAAGCTCCCAACTGCACCACAGGATGGTGTGACGCTCACCGTCTACAAGGCAATGCCGAACAACACAACCAAGCCTCTCTGGGAGAAGGCTACTCGAACAGGAACAGGTTGAGACAAGGATGTCCGACTCGGGAGAACACAACCAGCGAGTGCCGCAGAGACGATGGATGAGGCTCTCAGTGCTCAGGCTGGGGCGCTGATCGTTGACAAGCCTCGGAAGCCTGGAGATTGGATTCGATATGAATCATGAAAAGAGCACCTCGATGATTAATTTGTTCCCAGGTCGGCCAATTCTGCTCTCTGCTTCGGCGCTAAGATAGGCTTGACTAGAGGTCGGGAGATTTGAAGCAATTCCGACCACTTCTTGACGTTGCGATCAATTGGTGTACCGAATGAGACCCAGGCGGCACGGAGGAATAAAAAAGCAAAAAACTCAGTCCAAAGGCTGGCGAATAACTCGAGCGTTCAGCAGGGCTGGCGTATAAGGTTGTCGACGATAATGTTTGATAACATAAGGCGGTTCGGTCGGGGGACTACAATCATTCAGGTGTCACGTCTAAGCCCCGTCGAGACAAGACAGCAGCAGGTGCAGTGTTACACCAAACAAAGTGAGTTTGATTGTGCCTGAGACCAGGAGGCGCCGCCGACGGACTGAAGTTTCGTGGATAGGGAGTAATTAGCCTCGTAGTGGAACGGTTCGAACAGATTGCGGGTGATGTGATTCAGTCGAGTGGCAGTCGCGCTGTACATGTAGTATTTGGTAGGACGAGAGAGGGGTGATAGGATCGAAGAGCAACTGAAGGAGGGATTGCGATTTGGGGGTCCCAGATAGAAAGGTGGGACGGATGGGTAAACTGATAGATTGGCTGCGTGCTGGACAAGTTGACGATGCGAACGAGCGTGGGTATGTGCGGGACCAAGACAGGCCAGGAAGAGTGCTTTGGGTGGATGGGCCCGATGCAACGCAAGGCAAGGCAACGCAACGCAACGACAAGACTCGTCTGATGAGGCTTGTGCAAGACCAAACGAGGACGTGATAAGGAGGGTGACGGGAGAAGCGGTCTGGAAAAGGCCCTGATGGGATGGATGGCGATGCGGCACGGCAACGCGCAGCGCAGCGCAACGAGGAGATGATGGGCGCAAGTGGAGTGGAGTGCACTCAGAGCAGCGCAGTGCAGCGCAGAGGTTCGGCGTCGCTTGGAGATGATGTTGGGTGCGGTGCAGGACGCTGGCTGAATTGGGGAGGCTTGTCGTGCCGGAGCGAACAGTGCTTGAAAGCAACTAGGGATCTCGTCGCCGTGCGTATGTAGCGCGTGTGTGGGTGACTTCTGCGACTAGTCTTAGGCGTGGCCTCTTATGAGTCCATAGCGGGTTTTTTTGGTGCCAACTTTGGTGAGTGGGTGTGGGCCTGGTGTCTTGAAGAAATGCGATCGTCCAGGAACGTCGATCAAGAGGGGCCCAGCTTATCCAACCCTGGCGATGGTGTTGATGCTCCTATCGCAGCCCTTTCCCTTTCCAACGGGGAGTGGGGAGCAAAACGGTCAATTGTGAAAATAAAATGGCTTCCCGAGAGCAGAGAATCGGGGCCCCGCTGTCTTTTGGATGTAAGCAGCTGGCAGGCGAGAAGAGGCATGCACAGTGTCTCGCGGGAGACATCGAAGATTGGACCTTTGCCCCGTTCCTGCGAGAGCTCTGAAACGCCGTGATTCGGGACAGGCACGCAGGAGCGCAGGAGGGATCTAAAGATGGATGTGCACGCTTATCCTGAAATTCATGCTTATGCGCTGGAGTCCTCCACTGGAGAAACACACACAGCCGCGTCGCAGGTGCGAATGGCTGCCATGCGCATGCGCCAGGGCGCCAAATTGCCCTCGTTTCGAAACGTCAGCACCAACCCAACATGTCAACACCTCATCGACACTTTGGGCGCTTGAAACACCTCGCAATTGCTGTAGGACATAGGAGACTTCCTTTTTGGTAACGACCTTGGGCCTCGCAGCCATCCGGGGTGCTTGAATACGATCAATGAACTTGTGGCACCTGCAGACGCATCTGTCAAATAAAGACCGTGGAGCTACGACAACCTAACGGCAAATAGAATAAGAGCACATGGCGCTAGTGTCGTTTGAGAAGTCTGCAGGGGCTTAATGCCCGCAGACGAGCACATGATCCAGAAAAGGAGGAGGCGAATTTTGTGCCTGGGTGCTGGATGATGCGGCAGACCACTATCAAGGGGACGGACTTGTAAGAGCGGATACTGGTAACTTACCATCACCGCCTGGCACACAAGGTCGAGAGAATAGGGAATAGGGAATAGGGACATAGTAGTGCGATCGGGATAAGGGTCGCAGTGTTTGCATCTGGCGAGCTACGAAAACTCAATCCCTAGCCCGTCCCGGAGAGTTTCTAACCATGTGCTCGCGCCAGGCGCTTGATCCTGAGCTCCGACCCTGCGCTGACAATTCCCCAGGAACAACCGAGGACATTGATTAGGCGGGGACAGGCACCAGGGGTAAGTCGCTTTCATCGCGCTAGGGAAGGAGGGGCACATGCAGCCAGGATCTCCCCGCTCGAGATGCAAGCTTTCGAATTGCGTCCGTTGCTAGATGCCCGCTAAAAAAGTGGACTGCGGCGCTCGAATATTTCTCCTCCTGTGGTGTCGAACGAGCTTCAGCCGCCATATCGACTTCTGCTCTCCTTTCGAGAGGCGGCTGAGCCTCATCGACCTGTGGAAACTGGAGCAAGGACCCGTTCGGCTTTGGATGCAGGTTCCCTTGCGGGCGTATCTGGGCAGCTGGGGTGTCTGGCAACATTGGCCAATCGGCAAGGTGTGACTCGAGCCCACGCGGGCCGGTAGAGGTTGCAGTCAGTAATTTGACAGTGGAAAGAGGATGGCTGCATATAGCCAATAATGTTTCGTCCCATTCGAGCGTTTCGACGACACCGTTCAAGACCGGTCTCTGCCCCTGGCAGATGATGCACTGCCACTCGTGCAACACCGGTTCGTCGAGCAAATCATTGAGAACTAGACGATAGTAGCTTGTCTTTGCCCGTCTTAGCCCCGAGCCCAAGACGGCGCGAACACTCATCTTGGTCGCGCGCAGTAAAGCTTCGGACTCCTGTCATTGCATATAGAGATATGTTGCCAAAAAGCCAGAACGCACCTCCTCTCCAAGACGCTGGATAGGAGCTAATCTCAAGAATGACACGAGATTGAACCTCTGCCTGAAAAGCCTGGAACATAAGTGCACCCATCTTCCAGCTCAGGAAACACGAGTGATATACATGCATGAGACAGAACGACTATACGAAGATAGGTTGCGCTATGCTCCGCGTGCAGATTTGGACGAGAACCCCCTATATCAGAACGGAAGTCAAAATGAATACGGCGTTGCAATCATGCATGCTCGTGAGATCGTTGAAAATCTTGCTTGGTTTGAAGGAATGACGTCTGTCGTGCGACTTGACCATTGCATCAGTACGACAACTTTGTTTAGAGTAGCATCCGTTGCGTACCACCTCCACTGTCTGCATCATCTCACGCGGCGCCCAAGCCGTCGCTTGCCGCCCCTTCCAACCTCGTGAGATGCGAATACTGTGGGGAAGACTAGACACAACCCCTTTCTACTTCAATCTGACTAACATCGACCATCCACGTTAACTATGCACGTCGACCTCAAATCAGCCTCGAACTCTCAGCCTCACTAAGCCTAAACTGGTCTTGTCATCACGGGTATCTAGACGTGGCACTGGTCGAGTATTCATCAAACTCGCATATTTAGACGGGCCATCTGACTCGCACCGCGATAATGACGCCGATGCTAGCATCAACTACATGCGTCGCAATTAAACGAAGAAGGAGGAGAAGAAAACAGGCAAATAAGCTTCTCCTTCTTTCCCGATTGCCAGAGCTCAAGCATGGAAATTTTTTCCAAACAAGCGTTGGCTCGTGCTAGCATCAACAACAATTGTAGGAGGCTGGAGGGCCTCATGCAAACTGCTTGCAAGCATTGGCCGATTTGTGATCCTCATTGCCGGACACTACGGATTTCGTGCTTTAATAAACATCTGGCCAAGCTTGCAGAACCGCCCCCTCTGCCAAGCTTCCTTTGCCGAAAACGATGCAATGTGTATATCCCGAGTCTGCAAATCTTCAGACTCCCATCGGGAACGAGCCTGTAGGATTCCGCGTACTTCTTACGAATTTTACATTTCCCTAAAATGGTCTATTGGGTGTCTAGATGACACGATTCAATGAACGCAATATTATAGGATACTGATGCTCTACTAAGTCTCTCAGTAGTTAAATATATATGTTTGTGAGATAGAGACATGGTCACTTTCAAGAACGGTACGTTCCATTCTTGATCCCTTACTTCCGCCAGCCGTCCCGAAAGGAGTAGCGAGTCCTAAAATTCACATCATCAGACATCTCGCACTGTCCTTTGCCTGTTCGATCTCCTTCCCAGCACTCCATACACGCTTTATCCTTCGCGTTGCAGTGATGTCTTCTGTGACGTTCCCTTCAACGAGTACAAGATCGGCTCTCAATCCGGGTCCAATCCTTCCTCGGTCATTTAATTGGAAATATTTCGCCGCCAGTGATGTCGCTGATCTCAGGGCGTCACTCGGACTCAGCCCAGCTTTGACTAGGAGCTCAAGTTCATGATGAAGCGATTTGCCCCTTTCCACACCCATCCCAGGGTTATTGTTGGTGTCGGTCCCAGCAAGGATGGGCACGCCGGCTTCGCGCATTGCGGTTACACTATCGACAGCATTTTGGAAGTTCATTGTGCCCTGGATGAGCCACATTATCCAACTGTTCGAAAAGACCTCCATCATTGTCAGAGTAGGTACTACGACGGTCCCCTGATTAATCATCCTGTCGGTCATGTCCTGGTCGAGTGCTTTGTCCATCGGTGTATGTGTCAGGATGTCGAATCCGGCGCGTAACCCCCGGGAGAAGGCATCATAGTGCGCGGTATGCGCAATCGTTTTCTTGCCGTGTTTCCTGGCTTCTTCCTGGATCTTGTTAAGGTGGTCTTGCTCTACGCCCGGTGAATCTGCAATGATCTTGATATAATCCACGTTCTCCTTGACCCTTTCCTCCACAAACCGAGCTGCGTCCCCGGCACTATGTATGGCTTGGTCCGTACCAACACCTACAAACTTCATTAGTTTGCCATGTGTAGATCCCTCTGCAAAGGCCGGTAGGCTGCATCCGAGCCACGCTGTGGGCCCGCCGGCCGAATGGAGCTTGTTGTACTTCTCCTTTGGCCAGCATGCCATGTCGCAGACTGTGGTAACACCACTAGGACATTCAAGGTCAGCAATTACTTTTCGATATACTGGGCGAGTGATCAGAAGTTAAAGCACATGTTTTGAAAGCAAATCCGCCTGATCAAGGAGTGATTCCTAGTAGAACAAGCGTTGAAGGGATAGAATGACACCGAAACTTGCTTACTAGCCGGCGCATGCTGCGAGCTGTTCCACGGTATCGATGTGCACATGGCAGTCAATCAGACCTGGCATCAGTGTGCATCCACTGCCATCGATCACGAGATCTACATCTGCTTCTGATGACTCATCGCTGATCTGCGCTCCATCAACGACGATGGTCCTAGGGCTACTGATGGCCTCTCCGTCGAAAACAAAGGCGTTCTTAATTGCAATTTTAGACATTTTTCGTTAGACGGGTGTACAGTTTTCCTTTACGAGAAAACTGTGGATTTCGAGTGACGGTAATCGTATTTCCACAGAAATCTAGGTTCGGTAGATATGGCGCTACCGATAATATCAGGCAAGTCGGTCTTCGTTGTTTCGTAGTTCGTGGAACTTCGAGAGGATACGCCTAAAGTCTTATAAACTCGTTATGTGTACTCTGTCAATTACTCTCGTCCGACCTACCCATTAGACTGTATATTTTTGGAAGTTAGTATCGTTGTTCTTATACCAGAATTTGGGAACGCGACTGACAGGACCCGTCCCGTGCCGGTTGTGGGGACGGACATTTCGGACTCGCAAGGGATCTGATCTAACTAGGCCGACAACGAGGTATTGTGGGGTTCTCGGTAACTTTTGCTGCATGGATGTCAATTGTACGCGAGACTTTGTCACCTACGGTAGACCACCACCCTAGCCCTTAATTACCCATACAGTCTTCGTAAGTTTGTAGTTGAGGCCCTCGGTTCAGATCACGTCTTACCCAAGGTTGTGTACCATCCAATAGTTAAAGTTCCTTTGAGCAACGTAGCCATGCAACAGAAAGAACTCATGAAGTAAAATCGCCACTTATTAGATGGAGTTCCTGAAGCATCGCCGATTATCTCAGTAGCAAGCTTTTCTTTAATCCTCTTTAGTTGAGAAATCGGTAGATTGGAGGGTAGCGCTAGGGACCGGCACGGTAGTGGTAGCAAGGAGAAAACATAACACAAGGGATATGTGCTTATTTATATACACAAGCAACATGGTAGCATTGCTAGATTACCCGACATCGGCATTTTTTAATGTGTTTACTCTGCCTCCCCTTCAGAACGAGTGGCTCAAGTCTCGGTGATCTAAATAGCCGCTAATTGGTATATGTAGTCAGCAGTTTCGCCATCAGTGATGGAACATACTACCAACATACAGCACCGCATACAACGATGTACAATAGCCCATGGTCCAAATTATAAGACATTTCTATACAGCAGCGCTCAATTACCTAGCCCTGTGCTAGAGAATTTTGCCAATTCCAGTGTCGACCTCAACGGAAATTGAACAGTGAACGCCAGGTATCAAGGACAGAGAGCGGTTGGAGTTGCCTTTGCTGCAAATTGGCAATAGGGTCTGTAATATGACAAGGACGTCATCGAACAAGAAGAACCAATACGATTTATGGAGCGATATAAAGGCCTCAGTGGTCGTCTAGGTGATGTGTCTGTGGGCGTTAGTGTTTGGGTCATTGTCGTGAGGCTTAAATCAACAATTCGCCACTCAGGAATCTAATACATAGTCCCATTGACAACCATTGACTTTGTATTACTGCCGTCCAAATTTGTCTTCTTAGTTATGTAGCAAAGCAATCATTATCTATAGGTTGTTGTGCCATTCAATAACTATACTCCGCTAGAGTGGATGGGTAATGTGAACGAGGAGGGTGTTGCTGTTGCTCGGTAGACAAGTCAATGAATGTGTCAGCTTCAATCAAGGTGGTAACAGCCTGTGTACTGATTACAACTCGAACTTTGACTGGCTATTTTGGCATTTTGTTAATCCAATACGCTGAACCCCACGACTCCGTCTTTGATCCAACAAAGAATGATTCGTTTACCACTGGAACACCCGTGTTTCGAATTTTCAGCAGACATCAGGGACGACGAAAGTCGACTAAACATAACTTGGGCAGACCGGAATACCCATTCACTGTTTTCCTCCACCCACAAATTGTCCTGAAAAAAACTCTTGAAGCTGGAGAGCTTGACTCTGCAACATCATTTATTCTTTCCCGGCACATCATTGACGCGTCGCCCCATCACCTCATTTCATCACCATCCAGCCACCATCTCTTTCTTTTCTCTAGCACACCGTGGCATGACTTCCTTGTCCAAGCCCTCCTTGATGGAGGCTGTGTTCAATCACCTGTGCTTACCGCGCAGAGTGCCTGGATCGCGGGATCCTGATCCTCTACCACTGCAAATCCAGAATGACCTAATCACTCGCATGAGTCGAGCTTGTGGTGTACTGAAGGACCTCACATCATCCAAGGCTGTAGAGGCATCATCAGCATCACTGGACTTGGCCGAAACCTGGGACGCGGTTCATGACTCGCTCAAGATATGCGGCAAGCTCAACCAAGGATACCTAGAGAAGTCGCATCTTCAGAACGCATTTCAAGGACTGCAGCCAGGTATCACCCTGATACTAAACGTCGTGCATCAAAACGCGGCAGTGCTCATCAGACGCCATTGCGGGTAAGGGTCTTTCACTTTCCTAGAATGCCAATACCTCCCCTCCCCGGTGCCAATATTCAAACCAAATGCTGATACTTGAAAAACAGAGAGGAGACTGAGATCGTTGTTTTCGAGTGCTTCGAGCTGTCGCCTACACCTGATGAGGTCTTAGCAGCACAAAACGCTCTGGACTGGGAATTTCCTGGACGAGCTGTCGAGATCCCGATCGAGATCTTCCAAGACAATTCTTTCCAGGCCAGCCTTGCTCAAATGCTTGAGCAAGCGAGTTCGGAGAAATTACAGTCTTGTGTGGCACGTACCACAAAAGCCGGCGTGCCAGTCATCGAATCTCGAGGCACCACCGATCCTGCTTTGATTACTCAGATGCTTCTGCCAATGCTGGAGGCTGTGGGCAGCTATCATGACACCGTCAAGTTACGGAAGAGAATACGAGATGATGTGAATATCAATAATGCGGAATTGCCGTGGCGGCGTCTTCCGGCATGGCTCCTGCTGCGAGTCGCCACTCAGCGACAGTTGCAAATCCGACTAGGTTGCGAAGATGGACGCGCATGCTACAAGATTCTCATTTCCACAGTGCTTGCCCAGTTTTTGGAAGACTGCACAGGCACCATTAGCTCTGAGCTCAGTCTCAAGGCTCGTGATAAGCTGGCCACACGCCTTGCGAAGCTTGAGCAGGATGTGGATAGCTTGCAATCAACATCGAGTATGTTGAGGGAATTGCTATCGACAACTACATCATTCTTTGAGAAGGTCTTGGATGAAGCCGGTAGCGAAATCACACGGGTATGCGAGCACTATCGACGGAATTTTGTGAGATCTATCGAAAGCTTGCCTCCACGCGCAAGTCTAAGCGACCTGCAGATGAAGCTGCCGAATAGTGGCAAGTTCCTCACGCACCTACTCGAGACGTCGCCTCCGCAACAAACGGCTTACTTGTCAATCACACTACCTAAACTTGAGAGTACGATGAAACAATCTGTTCGATTTATGAAGGAATACGTCGAGCTTTCTGAGTTTGAAGCCAGCGTTAAGAAGCCAGTTGAACTTTTCCCGGCTGCGGGATCTGTTACAGACAATTGCGCCAAAATCGCTGACAGTTGTGGAAGATTGATTGACAGAATAGGTAGCGCCTACATCTCCAATCCGGCACAAATGAGCAAATACCTCCTCATTGTTTTCGAGCTTTGGATCCGAATGGATGAGGAAGCTATCAAAGGCTGTTCCATCCTCACCGCCTTCCATCCAATCTTCGCGCCGGAGCTTCTAGATGTCCTGCAGTTCTCTTCTCGGGAAGAGCTACAGCGAATCCGTCGAGTCCAAGAATATCTTCAACGCCGAGTCAACCAGTGCCGAGGAACCCAAAGATCCATCCTCAGCTCTGTAGAACCTGACTGCTTCGCTTGGCGATTCTTCCAACACAGCCAGGATCTACATCGATTGATGGTCAGGCTCGAAGAGGACTCCGAGAGTGCAAGGAACCGAAAAGAGGTAGAGTGGGAGAGTATGTGTCTTGAATATGATGATCTCACTCAAAAGATTCTTGAGCGAACATGTGAGTGTATCTTTGACAACCACGGCAGAAAGATCAAACCTGTCTGCAGAAAATGTTCCTGTTGGGGAGCCCGATACAACCTAAAAATCACGATCCATGAAGACTATCTTCCTGAAGATAGAGCACAGAGATACGCGATGCTCTTCGAGCTCGCCATGCCGAAGTTTCTTCGAGATTATAGGGATGCAACTTGGAACATTTGCAGTACTCTCACACTTCCGAACAAATCGCAGAGCAAGAAAGACCCGGAGAAGCTGATGGAAAAATATGGTGATATCATGCGTAAGGAATACGTTAACTGGGTTTCTGGTCGCATCACTTTGGCATCTGACACCAAGGCTTTTCACGACACCCATTACCAATGGCAAAACGTTAAGGTGGACCTATCAAGCGTCATTCTTCCCAACCCACTGAACCTGGCGGTAAGCAACTTTCAGTATTATTTCAAGTCCCTACAGCCGGTTTCACAAGTAACTACTTCCTGGTTGGGCTTTTTGTTTTTGGAATATGAACTTCAACTGGTCATGTTTCGCCAAGCATACTCAAAGAAGGATTGCTAACCAAATTGTTGTAGTATTGGGACAAAGTCGAAAAGCAATGGGTCTCGCAATTCGATAGCCCATTAACCCTCCAACATCTCTGCGGAGTGCACGTACCGGAGTGTCTCAACACTATACTTCCCAGAAACCTCCATCCAGACGTCAATCTGGTGGGCCCCAGCTCATATGAGGTCATGGCCAACCAAGCATTCTGCCCGCGACATGTTTTGCCACAGGAGTATATGTCCCTTCAACAATTGATATCATCCAATACTGTACGTTGGCCGCTCATTCTACGTGAACTAGAATCATCGAATCTGGATTTCAAGAACGAAGAAACTGTGTTCATGATCAGTCAGCTCGCAACACAAGCTGGTGCTGCCAACCAGTGCGAGAGCTCGTTGGGCGATCTTCACTTCGTTTTTCAGGACCCGTGTTTCTGCTCGCAACTTGCTACCGTCATCAAAGGGAGATTAGATAGCATTGAGCTGCGATATTACGAAGCTCCGTACATGGATCTCCTACTCACCCTCTGCATCAACTTGGCCGATTTGCCACTCAACGACGACCAAAATCTGGCAACACCCATCATGAAAAGGATACGCGTCATCACCCTACAATGGATTCAGACTATCCGCACAGAACTGCAGGATTGTAGTGATTGCAAAGCTGCTGAGTCTAAGGCTCAGTATGGACTCTGGGCTGCGTTGATTTGTAGGAGGACATTCCTGGTACATCTCACACTTACGTCGAAGATAAAGGCCGCCGAACTTTATGAGTTCATCAAAGCATCTCTTGCTCTGCAGTGGAACCTGGTGATAGACCCTACGAAGCTACCAACGTCCCTCAGGAATGCGTTAGTACGCGACGCACAAACCGCTGCCAGCCTAACTCCAATCATTCGTGAATCTATTGGTTCTGATTCAAGCGGGTTGGAGGATGCGATCAATGCTATATGGTCTAGTCTTCGTCGTGTTCACGAACGAACATATTCTGCTTGGGAAGCGGCAAAAAGTCCACCAGAGGATGAACAGGGCGATACCAACTGGATCTTTTCCGTGGCGACTAATCGAGTAGGTGGACATACATACCGGCAAGTCATTCACTATAACTTCATCGAAGGTTATCTACTTGTCGACGGAAAACCTCTTGGGAAATTGCCTGAGAATGTGCGCGAGTCGGTTGATGTGAAAAAGATCTTTGGAACCAAGTATCTTCTAACGTGCCCATCAAACTTACAGGGCATGTCTCACATGCTTGTCAACAATGAGCGTGGCCATCAGATACACTTTGGTGTTCGTGATGATGTTGTGGTCATTCGCGACTTGACTAAGGATGGAATCCTCGAGTTCATCCCACGGTGGCATTTTGCCAGCGACAACAGTTTCGATTTCCCCTCCAGCCTTGTAGATAATTGCGTCCACTGGCTTAATCTGAAAACAAAGCGCCTTGAAATCCGACGTGAGCCAGGAATATGGGTGACTAGACCTGACGATTGGGTGCTGGACATGAATATTCGTCAGGCCAAACGGAAGACAACGTACCTAGTCAGTCCTCATTGTGCCCTAGCGAACAGAATTGGAAGAAACTTCGCGGGATTTGAGAGTCCTTACCGCTTGACGATTTGCCAACCCAGTCAAAATCGACTGGCAGTGGAATTACGTCACCTGGAGCTTTCATTTGCAGTCAACGGGAGAGGTTGCCTGCAATCTCTCGAGCAAAACATGGAGATCGATCCTAACCAGGACGCAGGTACATTATGTAAGTATGATTATGTCTGAATCCTCGTCCAAGGCGATAGCTCAAGGTCTTTGGTGGTCTGTCACGGAGATATCAAAATTCGGACACGCTGTCTCTTTCCCAGCACCTCTTATAACATAATAACCTATGGTGCACCCATCACATAGAACCATGATACTGACATGTTTCTAATATAGATGGATGTCAAAGCATGCTTGTGCTACGCGATGTGCGCAATCTTCGAAAGCGTAGCATCATCATGGCTACAGGAGCGCTGGAAAGTTCGAGAGCTGATATGCATATTCGCTGGGGGAGAAATGGCGGCAGCGAATATTTCAAGTTCGAAATAGATCAGGTTCTGGGAAGGCTTGTCTGCGCTCCTGAACCATGGTTGTTATACTCGAAGGCTCAAGCGCATGCACTGACGTCTTTCGTTTTACCGGATCCGTTGACTGGGAGGACGGGCGCAGAAGAAGCCATTGCCATCTTGACATCGAGTCAAAGTCATCCTTGGGCACCCCTGACGCAAGCTAGTCAAACCGTCTTGAGAGAAATATCGGCTATCAGTCCTTCCCGGGTTTATTATCCCGAAGACAAACGATGCCTACAGAAAGTGGGCTGGCACGACAACCTCACCACCACTATTCAGAGTGATTGCTATGAATCAGTTGTTGCCGCAATCCTAGAGAAATCTTCCCATCTATCTGGTTTCTTCGAGGTTAGTGCGACACTTCAGCCACCGGAGCCATCCAACCTTCGAATTCGGGGCCAGACTCAGCAACTCAAGTATGAGCGTATGAGCTCAGCTGAGAAAGTTTGCCAGATCGGTACCGATAAAGTGTATCATTCCCGAGATCGTCACGCCAATTCATCCAGAGCCCTTAATGTATTCCAAACAGCAGACCTTCTGGCGAGAGACGATTTTAGACTTCGCATCGATCACGATCTAATGTCGATCATGACAAGCTGGGGGAAGATCGGTGGTTTTACTAGCACAGATCGTGAAGTGAGACTGCCGCTCAGTGAACTGGTCGAGAAACACGTCAGTGAGAACTGGGGCACACTGGTCAACTTGTGTCGGCGAGTCGACCCCGAGCGTGAGATATATAATCTGATGTTCCAACTGTGCCTCTTAGCATTTGGAAACCGACAAGGCGACGAAATGGAAGTTATTTCCATACTGGCTGCTTTTGGCTGTCTCGAGGATCTCAAGGGCCTGCCGTTGCCAACAGGGGCTTCCTTCACAGGCTTTGTGGCGCACGAAATTCCCGACGAGATAGCGTTCCAAGAGCTGATCAGCGTTGGTTATCGTGATTATGAAGAGATGGAAGGACTCACCAGGGGACAACAAGCCGCTAATAGGCGAGCACATCAAATGAAAATGCATGCTGAAGGAGTTATGCTGGCCTCTTTGTTGGCCCGTCAGTGGCCGAAAAAGAAGCTGACCATGGATGGATTCGAGCCAAGTCTGGTGGACATGGACCAGGCATTTGAGGTCGTGGCCGCTGAATGGGAGAGACTTCACAGAAACAAGAGGCTATCAGAGTTTCTCCATGAGGTGCAATCTATTGTATCGCATTGCACAACCGATGTGGATTGTGTAGAGCCAAAGCCATCTTCTGACAAGTCAACAGTGTACTTCTGGCAGCGAGGAGTGAGCGAAAGACCATGTTTAGAATGGTATTTGACACAAGACTTTGGCTCGAAGATACCCCTGGCTTTGGACATCAACGAGAAATTCAAGCCCAAGTTACACGAAGACCCATGGCCTCCTCTAAAAGGGCCGAAGAAGCTGCCAGCCTCTGATAGCTCGGGCAAGGAGATTACGGAATTGGAAAAAATTCTTGACAACTACAGCAGGTCAAATCGTGAAAATGCTTCGCGCAAGCAATACAGTGCTGACCTGAAGAGAAGCCTAGAAGCGTTCAAACGTAAAGCTCAGGCAAATCCTCCAATCCAAGAGTCAACTTTCCACCCTTCTGTCGATGACTTTATCCGGGAAACAAACACGTTGTTGAACACGTCTCTCGGAATCATCCAAAAAGCAATCCACGGGTTCGACACGAGGTCCAAGTGGCTTCAAAAGAGCAGACTGTGGCCCTGTATTGGGCCGATCACGATTTTGGAGCATTTGCAGGCTACCAAAAGACATGCGCTCGGACGAGGTTGGATCGACAGCATCGTCAAGTACGGCGTCGGTATTACGGTGCTCCAGCGAGGAATGAGATTGAGAGACGCTCAAATTCAGTCCAACTCGCTACGTATCAAGGAAGAGCTGGAGAACATTGGACACCAGAACTGGAACCCGGCGGATTTCCCTGACTGGCTTCTGCTAGAAATTGACAGCGATCTCCGCATTCGCGATGAACAGGTCGAAGTAGCGAGCACTATCATCTCGCCCCCATCGGACCTCAACACCGTCTTGCAGCTCAATATGGGAAGAGGTGAGTACCGAAGCTCTGGCTTGAGGCTTATGACCAAACAGGCTATGATATGATGACTTTTCATCTTTGTTTATATCCATACTGATTCGAATGTAGGAAAAACATCATGCATCCTACCTATGGCAGCTGCCGTTCTGGCCAACGGCTCACAACTTTCTCGATTAGTCGTACCTAAACCGCTCCTGATGCAAACTGCCCAGATTCTGCAGACCAAGCTCGGTGGTCTCCTCGGCCGCGATATCATCCACATACCATTCTCACGTCGGACGCCCACCACCCAGTACATGATGACAACCTACCAGAATCTACACAAGCAAGCAATGATGTCCAGAGGAATTCTGCTCACTGTCCCTGAGACCATCTTGTCTTTCAAATTGAGTGGTTTGCAACGGCTGAAAGATTTGAGAATTGACGAAGCTCGCGAATTGATTGATTTCCAGGACTGGCTGACGGAGAAATGCCGGGACATCATTGATGAATCTGATTTCACATTGGCTGTGAGAACTCAGCTCATATACCCAAGCGGGACTCAAGAATCATTAGATGGACATGCTCTTCGCTGGAAGGTCAGTCAGGGACTCTTGGCTTTACTCGAGATGCACCTTGCCCCACTGCAGAAGGAGTTCCCTGATGGCATTATAATCGTCAAGAGGGTGCAAGGCTTCCCTAGTGTTCATTTCTTGAAGGAAAAAGTTGAGGATGCCCTTACCACAAGACTCATCCATGACGTCGCCAACGGGAAGCTCCAGTACCTTCGGCTCAGTACGCCTGTCCATGAAAAGATCTCCTCCGAAATCATCAGGGTTCTGTCTGGAGAGGACTTGATTCGCAAACACTTCCGTCGAGCGGCGAGGCATTTTGCCGATAGAGAATCAGCTTACAAGTCCCTTCTCCTGGTACGTGGTCTGTTGCGACACAAGGTCTTGCTATCGTGCCTGAAGAAAAGGTGGAACGTCCAATTTGGATTGCATCCAAATAGAGACCCAATAGCTGTTCCTTATGAGGCCAAGGGTGTCCCTCATGAGCAGTCAGAATTTGGTCACCCGGATGCGTCCATCGCGTTTACTTGTCTATCGTTCTACTACGGAGGAGTTACAATGCCGCAATTCCGAGAAGCTGTGCAGAGACTGCTGGGCTCCGACGATCCAGCAACCGAGTATGATCGCTGGACAGGAGACTGTCGAAACCTGGCCTGGCCACTTCGACAGTGGAATGCAGTGAATTTGGAAGACGGACCACAGATTCAAATTCTCTGGAAGGCCCTACGTTTTCAAAGAAACATGGTCGACAACTACCTGAACAATTTCGTGTTTCCCGTACATGCCAAACAATTCAGCGTGAAACTTCAGGCATCTGGTTGGGACTTGCCTCAATTCTCAGCTGGAGGCAAGCGCAAAGCGAACATTACTGTTGGATTCTCTGGGACGAATGACAACAAGTCACTACTGCCTCTCACCATTCACCAGTATGATCTTCCCGCCCTCAAGCATACCAATGCGCTGGTCCTCACGTATCTCTTGAAGTCGCGAAGCCGGGATTACATCAAAGCAATGGATGCCAGTGGCCGACCTCTTTCCGAGGCAGGTCTTTTGCACAATCTGCACTCGAAACACATCCGTTTGCTGATTGACGCCGGCGCCTATATACTTGACATGGACAATGAGACGCTCGCAAAACGATGGTTGGAGATTGACCCGGATGCCAAAGCTGCAGTCTTCTTCAAGAATGACAACCGGGCTTGGGTGAAGTACCGCGGGCAGCGCAAGCCAGATACTCCGCTTCTGGCAACACCTTTCGTTGACCGGCTCGAGCAATGCGTAGTATATCTCGACCAAGCACATACGCGCGGGACCGATTTCAAATTCCCGCCCCATATTCGAGGGGCGCTGACGTTGGCACTGAATCAGACAAAAGACCATACAGTACAAGGTAGGCCAAGACCTCCCCTTGGCGCACTTGAGCATTAGCTAACAACAGATTTCATCGTAGCCGCCATGCGATTACGCCAGCTGGAGACAACGCAAGCCGTCACTTTCTTTGCGCCTCTAGAGGTACATCAAAATATTGTGGACGTCTGCGGTAAAAAGCCAAGCGAAAAGGTTGACTCTGCGGATGTAGTGTTCTGGTTGCTGGAGCAGACTTGCCGGGCCAACGATGCACTTCGTAACCTCTTTATCGCGCAGGGACACGACTTCTGCCAGCGTTCCGACGCTGCGTTCAAGAATGGCAATTTGCTCTCTAACAAGAGCCAGAGAGATGCTTACATCAAGGTCGTCGAGCAGTCCGAGAAACAAACGCTGGAGCAGTCATACGGCGAATTTCACACACGACCCAAGACTGGTACTGGCAACGAGACCAGACCCAAGTACTCATCTCAAAGGCTTCAGAGTATCGGCAAAGGACTGGAAGAGCTCGAAAAATTCTCAAGAGATGCGCCCGTTGGTAACCTTGATGTTTTAGGCGAGGTTGAACAAGAAAGAGAGGTCGAGTACCTGGTTGAAGAAGTACGTCAGGTCAAGAAGCCGCCGAAGAGGTCGGCATTGGAATTTCCAAAGTTGCACAAATACCTCGAGCATTTCCTCGAGCTTGGATGTTTGCCCCTCAACCACAAGTTCAAGCATGCAATGACAGCTCTCGCTCGGACTGCTGTGGGTAAGAAGTACGAGATCACCCAGAGAGGCTCGAATATCTTCGTTTCGGAAGAGTTCCTGCGTACTGTCTACCTCCATACCCACGAAGTGGAACGGAATGACGGGGATGAGTACATGGTAAGTAGCCTCGGCTGACACTATCTTCCGCTTTTCTCGGGGTGATCGAAAACTAACTTTGTACGCCAGCGCCCGGTCGAGTGGATTCTCTGGAGTCGGTCCAGTGAAACAGCTGTGATCATCATACCCGAAGAGGCCGAGCTCCTCATCCACCGTCTCAACTCCCAGACAGGACCACAGGTACACTTGCTCACGTACGCCTCTCCAGTGTCGAAACAAATGGTGAAGCTGGGTCAACTGGGCTATTGCAACATTCCCGCACTACCCATGGACTACGAATTCCCTTCCTGGCTTCTGGTCGAGCTAGGTATTTTCGCAGGCCGATTGTATCTGGACTACAACGAGTATGTTGCTTGCAAACGGTTGGTAGAAGACGGAGAAGTATCTCCCAACACCGAGGTCAATGCGGCTCTGGCTTCTAGAGATGCACGGGGTTTGTTGTTGGAGTGGCTCACGTTCCGACACAGGGGGCAAGATGTCCAGCATACGCCAATGGGCTTCCTGTGCCTTGGGCGCCATGTTGGCCAGGACCATCCATTCTTTGGAACAAGCACGCCTATTGAGAGGGACCTAGCCCCTGTCCACGACTCACGTCAAGTTGCGCTGGAGAGTGATGTGACCAGTGATGATACGGAGGAGTTTGATGATGAGAGTGATTGGGAATTGATGGAAGAAGACGAGCCTAAGGAAGATCTTGGCTTTGGGAGCCCGTCCCACGATGAATGAATGAGTGCTGGCTGGTCAGGAAACTGATGGATGGAAAAAGTGACTGAGAATGTGGCCAGGAAAAAAAACTTGTGTAGAGATACGGTCTAGGAATTGGCCAGGAAATGTCTGCGTATGATCCGTTGACAGGGTTTACGATGATAATGAAATCCACGTGTTTGAGCTAGGGAATCGTATTGAACTTGGACTGGAAGTCTTGTACCATGGTGGATAGCTCAGGCTGTAGTCATATTTGATCCGTATGCTTTATGCCGCGATGAGCGAGTACTGTTTAGCTCCGCCACGGTAGCAAGACAATCATTCGTTGATGCCCCTCATTGCGACTGTTTTGAGTATTGTGGTCACGTTTAATGTTATCCAGTGTGTAATCAATTCCACGGTGGGTAATTCATCTTTGCGACACCTCAAGCTCAACTCGTCCACCCCGTGCCCCATTTGCCATTTCCCGCACGTCTCATCAACCACAATGTCCCCTGACCTACCTGCGGCCTTTCAAAAATCCATCGCGGACTCCAAATGCGAGTATCGCCGGTTGGGCAAGAGTGGCTTGAAAGTCTCTGTCCCCATTTTCGGTTGCATGAGCTTCGGCGACCCCAAGACGCTACCATGGGCTCAGCCGGAGGAAGAGGTAGGCCACTTTTCCATCCTTGAGTGTATCCGTCGATTTCGGGAAAGCTGACGAGGCAGGCAGACACTACCGCTCCTGAAGGCCGCCTACGACCGCGGTCTGAACACATGGGACACGGCCAACGTCTACTCCAACGGAGAGAGTGAGACGATCGTGGGGAGGGCGCTCAAGAAGTACGGTATCCCGCGGGAAAAGGTCGTCATCATGACCAAGTGCTTCTGGGGCGTCGCAGAGCAGCCCGAGGTCCGGCACTTTGTCAACCGCGGCGACTTCGAGGCCTCCAAGGAGTACGTCAACCAGTTCCAACTCTCGCGCACCGCCATCTTCAACCAGGTCAATGCCTCCCTCAGGAGGCTGGACACGGACTACATCGACCTGCTTCAGATCCATCGCTTCGACTACGAGACTCCGCTGGAGGAGACCATGAAGGCTCTCCATGACCTGGTAGAGTCCGGCAAGGTGCGATATATTGGTGCCTCTTCCATGTGGGCTGTCAACTTTGCGCGCTTGCAGTTCACGGCCGAGAAGAATGGCTGTGGGTCTGGCTCTATATCTTGTTAAGTATCTGTTTTGGCTGACCATCGTGGCAGGGACCAAATTCATCTCTATGCAGAATCACTACAATCTACTCTACCGCGAGGAAGAGCGTGAGATGAACCGGTTCTGCAACGATACCGGTGTCGGCCTCCTTCCCTGGGCACCACTGTGTCGCGGCCACCTGGCACGTCCTCCCAGCGACTTTGGCAGCACCGACCGCAGCAAGCTGGAGAGTGATGGCGCCCCTGGCTCTCACGGCACGGTCGAGCCGGATCTGACCATCATCAAGCGCGTGCAGGAGGTCGCGTTGAAGAGAGGCTGGAAGATGAGCCATGTTGCGCTGGCCTGGATCAACAAACGGGTGTCTAGTCCCATCATTGGTTTCTCCAGCGTAGCAAAGATCGATGAGGCTATCGAGGCCAGGGGCAAGACGTTGACGGACGAGGAAGAGAAGTACCTGCAGGAGCTTTATCGGCCCAAGGAGATTTCCGGTCACTCATGACGTTGTAAAGCCAGGTTTGATACCACTCTCGCTGCTACATATGGACTTGCTTACTAGGTAATATAAAATAATTCTTGAGTAGAAGGGTCTTCTGTCTCTAATATCTAGAGTATTTCATTGACTTGTTTCTGTGACCTGGTCCAGGTCTTGTAAATAGCAACAGTCTGCAGCGCTCGCTCCAATACATGGGTGAACTCGAACCCGTCAAGGCCTAACACGAACCCTCAAAGACATGCAACTTGCCTGACCTTATCTGACCGACCAACTGCCCCCATTTCTGGCTGGATTTCGCATGAACTTTGCGTTCCGACTCTGCGTCTCCTTTCAAACGACAGGCGCACCGGAGCAAGTCAAGTGCCTGTGTCTGAGCCGCCAGATCCGGCGGTGAATGCGCCAGAGCTATCGACACGGCCTTGGTCAGATGTTGAATTCCCTCATCATACATTCCAAGGCAGACATGGACCCTCACCTTAAGGTTATGGTAAGTCAACCTGTTCTGGGCGGTTTGCATCGAGTCCTCGCAGATTGCATCAAAGTGCGCACCGGCCTCGGCATACTGTGGCACGCATCCAACACCAACCAGGTAAAATCTGTATCTTGGCTCCATTTGTACGTTTTCTGCGGCAGGTCTCAGGCCCCGGTGTCGAATCGGCTGCTGGTGTAGCCAAGGACGGCATGTATGCAGTTCTTGGCCTCTCAAAGGGCCTGAGGCGGCTTCGGACAATATCGGGACGGTGCAAAAATGCCTTAGTCCTTGTGGCGATCTATTGTTAACCCAAGACGACCTGACCTTGTCCCTTTTCAGTTGGTTCCTGAATATTTTGGACCCCAATGCTCGACCGCAGACGACAAGCGGATCTAAAACGATTCCTCTATGAGAGTCGAATTTCACCTGTCTGGCTTCTCTCTCCCGTCAGATTCTTTCCCCGGCCCCAGGCCTTGAAGCGGACCTTGTACATTGTTGTGCTTATGGATGGGTCAACAATAGCTGGCAGTCGCAAACTGATCCCACTGACTTGCGTCGCACGAAAGCCGTAATCCTTTTCCATAACTTCCATAAACTCTCTTGATCGTCTGTACTCATCCTAATAGAGTCTTGTGATGGTCGCTTGGTGCGCCGTCCAATCTTTCGGGCATGCATACTTGCTCTGGGCGCTGGCGGTCTACGGCATGGTGCGTCATCACTGCAGGTTGATCCAGCAGAAAATCTTGGGGTCATGACATGAGCCTGTAATATCCAGTTTCGGGATTGAAAGGGCTAGCGACTTGCCAGATGCAGAAACTGCAATCTATGATATGGCAGGCGGAGGTGGAGGCAAAGGATCGAGAATACCAACAAGTAGCAGGGATGCGCGCAAGAATCCTACACTGTTACAGGTCCTGCTTGATTTCCCAGGGGTCATACAACTCGGTATAGGATTTGATGGATCAAATGCCGGTACGGACAAAGCCACCACAATAGCAGCAGCCGATGTGTCTATGATAACTACTCTATTCCCTTATTTCAGCTATGATCAATGCACAACATTAATCCTACAAACCCAACTGCACGTGGTACTACCAGGATGCCTCGCATCAATAGGCGATATCTTCCCTGCCCCCTCTACAGGGTTCAATTGACGGCACAATGATTCGCTGTCACATGTGCTGATCTACACCAGACTTTTTCCCTTTTCAGGGATGATTATTCTTCCATAAGCAGGAGTCACACGACGTTAGATACACGTACTTTGCACCACAGCCTTCTCATTGTGGTCAACCTCGCCTCCGAGCTCTATCTTTATTGTTCCCCAGCTATGCTTAGGTAGCAGACACTGATAGCCAATAAGAGAAAAGAAGAACGTGCGCTCATGCATCTGTAATTCAATATGCCCGGTTACAGGATTCTCCCGTCGCAGTCTAGACTGAAGTACAGGTTGTGTGATGAACTAGGTTATAACATTCATAGCTAGTTTGATGCTTCTCCTTGTCCCGTTGAACCACCCACACTTTCATCTTAGACTGTGACCTGATAATGATTATTGATAGATTTCGCGCCCTTGAGGAATTTCGACTTAATCGTCTTTTTATTTTAGCACAGTGTTGATATGGCCGAGATGAGGACATGCTGCCGGGGGTTATAATCAATCATATACCCTATAGTTGATGCCATGCGTATCTGTCAATTAGGAAACTCGATCTTAATGCGTCCTTATTGTCTTCCAGATAATTAAAGCCAATAAGGATTCTGGGTGTCTTCGAAACGTTCTAAACGAATGGAAACCTGATGTCTGTAAGTGCAGGTGTGGCGCCAAGCACAAGATAAGAGAGTTCATGGCGAAGTCTGCCCCTGCCTACGAAGGCTATTCGACCGGGGAGGGGCTGACAGGATTCGAAGTAAGATCTTATTGAACCTTTCAAAGTTACACTGTCGGGATTATCATAGCCTGCTTTTGAGGTTACACAAGTCAGGCAAATGGTAGATTTGGTCTTGCCAACCTAGCTCATACGCTGTTTGTTCTCTTTATGTACCTGATCAGCCCAATCTGGGTCGGCACCAATGCGGCCCCACCACCCAACGACTTGTCCATAGAGTATGATTTCGCACCCAATATGGTCAAACCTTCTAGGAAAAGAGAGGCAGATGGGCTCACGATATGCGGCGGGGCAGCGATGAGATCTAGGTTAGGGAAATTGGCCACCACTGCGCCCCAAGGCACCAAAATGCGCGACCTGACCTAATGACCGGCTCAAGGCTGAGCTCGCTGGTCTCATCGTGTCGACGCTGGTAGCCACCTTAGCGCAAGGCGCAGTCCACTGGTAGGGCTTAGCTGTGCGGCCGATGGTATTAAGCTATTACTCAAGTCGGCAATGCTCGCCCTCGGTGGCCAATCAGAGCCGCGACAGTCCACTGTTGGCAAGCACTACCCCAGCGCTGGAATCCTTTCCCGCCCCGTGCAATCATATCAGAGTGTCTAAATGCGGACATCACAGTCGCAAGGGTTGTACCACCACCTTGGGGCTGTCGGCAATCTCTGGCCGGCGAACAAAATGTTGCTTTTCTTCCTTCGGGGACGTGTTCACTTTTGTTCTCATACTCCTGACCTCTAGTCTCTCTCGAAGGCTTATTGTTCCAACTCTGGTCTACCCTCTCGCTTTTCTCCACCTCTTCACTCATCGAAGAGTAAGTAGTACGGTGGTCCTCCCGCACGACGGCATTCAATCGTCAATCAATAACACATACAACCATGGGCGCAGAACCGCAACCACAGAACCAGCCTCAGAATGGCCCGGTGCCTCCTCAGCCTGCCCATCAAACAAGTGGCACCATGAAAGGATACCAGCCCGGAGTCAATCCAGCCATGGTACACCCGACACCACTGCATCTGCTCGGCGAAGCGTCCGCCATCATTGACTGCCCTTACTGCAGCCAGCGAGCGCCGACCCGTGTAGATGAGCACGACTCGAGCATGACCATGTAAGCAAACCTCATAGCTCCCTACCTCGGCACCACCACGTCCACGATCTGGTTTGCTGACAAGACGTTTCCCATCCAGTGTCGCAGGCATCGGTCTCGGTATACTATGCATCTGCGCCGCCTGCCTTCCCTGTCTTCTGCACTGGTTCCAGGACGTCGACCACTTCTGCTCGCACTGCAACCAGCGCGTCGCCCACGTCCCTCACGGCGGCATCGCCCAGGTCATCCAGCCACAGCAAGTTCCGCAAGGGTACACAATGGGACAACAGCAGCCGCAGTACGGCGCCCAACCGCCGCAGCCACAGCAGCACCACCACCAGCCTCCACAAGCGCAAGCGCAATACCAACAACACCAGCAGCAGACACCACAGCCGCTGTATGAAGCTCAGTCGCCGCCACCGCCTCAGGACCAGTACCAAATTTCACAGGCACCACATACCCCACACACGCAGCCACAGTATGATGGCAAGTCACAGCAGCCGCCGCAGGGCCAGTACCAGCACCAACAGACGCCACACGACCCATCAGCGCCACCGCAGTATAGCTAGACAATATGGGAGACGGAGAGTAGTTTGAACGGTGTGTGGGTGCAGTTGGGCGTTGGAGTTGTAAAACTTAGTAACACGTGATCCGATAAGCCTGGTTATTTGCTTTGATGGGTTATACTGTTAGAGACTTGGCTGATGAGCAGCTGCAAAGATCTGGCATGTTGAGTGGTATGGTAGTAATGATTCCCCAGGGTGGATATGCGAGTCCGTCGAAGCTTCATCGAATTATATGGACAATGATTACCGGGATACGAGTATGAGTGAGAAAGAGAGAAAATCAAATACAAGCATGTCTCGATTTCTCCGTCTTGGCTAGCTCCTGATCTCAGCAAAGTTCGAGCGCAGCCAGGCTCCATCTTCTGAGACAGGTATTCAAAAGCGCCCATACACTTTGAATTGTTTCATAAATTTATAACTCAATCAAGTTTTATTTGCTAAAAAGAATCATCCTAAACTTTTTCTAGAGATATATTGATCAGTTATTGTCTGGTTTTTTCTATCTAGCGCACTCATGTATATTATTAATTGTAATTCAGGTGAGTTGATTTTGAATAGGTCGCCACATTAAAGGCGTGGACAATCCACCTAAGTGCCCTGCCGCTGTCCTCACCCCGAGCAGAGCCAAGGACATGAGAACTTTTGAAAGATTGGCTCAATTGATCCATTATGCTTTCTCTACCTAAAGCGAGTGGGTTTGAGGGATCTACACTGTAGTAATGTAAGAATTACAATCGTTTCAAGGGCTTTGAGACGAATACTACGGTGGGTTCCATCACACTATTATCCTTCTTCATTGCCAGACATGGTCATGAGGTCTGATTGCATGCTTTGAGCTCGATACACAAAAGCACGAGCGTACAATCTACTAGCCTGGCGGGACTGGCAATTATGCACAACTAAAACACACGCATGTCTCATTCAGTAAGTTGTTAAGCCCATAACCATCTAGATCTTTTGATCTAAAAAGTACATCCCTGAGCTTGGCTGTATGGCCAAAGCTCAAACGCACTGCTCGCTAATATAGTAATCCTTTCCTGTCTAAATGACCTCCCCAAGAAAAAAGCCCCTATCCCTACAGCGAGGGGAACAGGAGGAACCAAGAACAGACCCCGTCGTGCCCGGCCGAATCCAGGTCCTGTCATGATTGGAACTGACCCCAACCCTAGAAATAATGTCAAAACCCACTGCTCCTCTCACATCTTTACGCCCCGACTGGTGACCTCGCCTCGCCCGCCAATATTCAGCAGCACCCGACAGTCAGGGCAATACCACTTCGTTGTGCGGGCCGGTATCTCCGTGAGACCGACGCACTCGAGGTGGAACCACTCTTGTTTGCAGTTCTGTGTAGGGTGTCTGGTCAGTATTGAGCTGTTGTGTTTTGGTTTTCTGTCGTGGCTAATAGATGCAGAAGTAGTAGCAGAAAGACGACCCGAGCGACTTGAACGGGTCGTACGTGTATAACCAAAATCAGAGTCATTGTCTTGTTTGCTCACATCGACGTTATCACACTGGATCATGGTGCCAAAGCTGACCCCATTGCAGAGACAATATCTGGGTTCGTCCGGATCAATCACGTTACCCTCGTCATCAACCTCGACCTCCGGCTCCTGTTCCGCTTGGGCGCCCTTTTTGGTGCGTTGTCGCTTTCGTGGTGCTGCCGTGCGCTTCCCGATGGCGCTCGTGCCGCCGGAGGTCTTGTTTACCACGCCTGGTGCTGGTCGCTTGATGCGCTTGCTCGGCTGGCGAATTTCAGGGGCTGGGGTGTTTCGAGCGGTACTAGCACGTCGAGGTCTGTCAGCCGCAAGAGTCGTGGGCGGCTCGACGCTGCCCGCTTTGCCACGAGATGCTGGTCGACGTAGAGTCATCGAGGGTGGCTCGGGGCCGGGCGTGGTCACAGGCGTGTTCTGCCGTGAGGCATTCGGCTGCTTTGTATTAGTCGCCACGGGCTGCAAGTTCTTCTGGGCATCCTTCCGCGTCTCCCTCTTCCCAAAGTTGTTAGTAGGTGGAGGAATAGGAGTAGTGGATGTCTTGGGGAGGGGTATTGGTGTCTCTGCGGGTGGTTTGGTCGGCACTGTAGTGATTATTGTTGGCGGAAGTGGCACTGGGCTCGTGCCCGTTGAGGGTGTCGCAGCCGGCTTCTCAGCAGCGACCGATGCCTGCGAGGATGGCGGTACAGGAACTGGCACGGGTGTCGAAGACGTGACTTGTACGGACGTGGCCTGTCCAAGTTGAGGTGCCGGCACGGGAGTTGCTGCTGGAGGCGGTGGGACTGAAGTCGGCCGAGGTGTCAGTTGTGGCGGAGGAACCGGGGTCTCTGTCTTTGTGCGCTTCAACTGCGGCTTTGCTGGTTGAGCTGGCTGGGCGGGCTGAGCTGGCTGAGCTGGTTGAGCTGGCTGAGCTGGTTGAGCTGGCTGAGTAGGCTGAGTAGGCTGAGTAGGCTGGGTAGGCTGAGTTGGTTGAGCTGGAGTCGATGCTGTCGCGTTCTCTGCATTCTCAGTCTTAACCTCGGGTGCATTACCCTCGGAGACAGAGTCGCGCTTGCGCTTCTTGTTCTTGGCTATAGTGGGAACCTTCGGCTGGGAGGGAGGTTGCTGAGGAGCGGGTTGGGAAATTGGCGCTGTCTCGGTCACGCTTCCCGCAACCGAAGGGCTGCCTTCTTGGGTCCAAAAGCTCCTAGCTTGGGCTTTCATTCTTCTAGCCGACTCTTCTGCCTCCTCTACCGCCTGCTTCGCCATTTGCTCGCGTTTGAGTTTTTTAGCCTCATTCAGCTTCATTCCCCGATTACTCAGCTTTACTTCCTCAGCACCAAGAGCTTCAGTAGAGATGGCGCCTATGGGTGGATGTTGAGTACCCGATGCGGCATCCGTGACTGGAGTTGGAAGGGGAACATCAAAAGGTTGGCCCTCATCCTTGGCCTTCTGCTGAGCAGCTTTGTAGGCCTCGATACCTCGTCCCGCACTCTTCAATTCCCGAGCGATCATGGTGTCACTAGGGTTCCACACGGCATTCTTCTTCATGCGTTTCCTTAGCTTTGCAAGCTCGTAGGGTGTGAGCTGAAGCCAGGGTAGATCGGGACCACCAAGAACGGCATCCTCTGGAGGAGGTTTGAGTTTTGCAAGGGCCGAGCTGGTGGATGGTATAGGCAGCCCATCGTTAAGTGGCTGTCGGGACGAGCGCGGGGGTTTGGGTATCTTCTGCTTGGGTATTTTGGAGCCTTTCACAAACTTGATTCGCGGGGCAGGAGTGGCCCTGACTGGCGACTCATCAATCTCTTCTTCGGAGCTCTCCTCGCTGGATGAGCTATAGGCGTTGAAATCGACGTCGTATGGTGCAAGGACCTCTCCCGGGACGGTGATCCTAGGCGGTCCTCGGATTCTGTTACCGTCCTTGTCAAGACGCAATGCAACCTTGGGAGTTCGGTTCATCTGGGGCGATCGCGTCTGTACGGGGCTCTTCTGTTCTTCTGTAGGATAGTTGTCCCGCATATGCTGTAGCTTGGCCAATATAGTCTTCGCTCTGTTGACATGCCTGTTCACATATTCTGCCATGCGATGTGCTTCGGCGTGGCTCGAGATGCGCGAGTTTACCGCTTGGGTGAGGTTGCTGGAAATGTCCCTTCTCAGCTGCGCCGGAGCAGGGCGCTGGCCGACAGGAAGTGTGGGAAGCTTGCCCCATGTCGAAGTGAGCTCATGAACAAGCGTTGAAGCATTGATGTACGTCTGATCGAGCTTCCCAATGAGGGTCAAGCTGCGGTTGACGTCGGCTGGAAGATACTCGGTGAAGTCAAGGTAGTCGGTGACAGTGGCTTGCGCATCAGGGTCAGCACGCATGTTGAGAGACTCGAGGGCATTGTTCGACTGCAAGGTAGGGGCTATGGCAGTCTTGTTCGTTGGGGAGACAGGAGTGTCGTCGACGGCGGCGCTTGGCTCAGTGGTTGTCGCCATTGTTATGCGTGATGCGGTTCACGATGGTGTGCGATGTGTGGTGTTCATGGTCACATATAATTCTCTAGAAGCCTAAGCGATCAGGTGCGCACAATAAAAACCTGATACGACGATGTGTAGATGGCAGGAACGACGATGGACATTTGATGTCGTTGGTTCTTAGCTGGTAGTTTGCGACGCGATGACTGGGGGTCGCGCTGTAGCTTGGCCAAGACTTGGGTGGGGCGTGCTTCTTTAGTACACTTTCTGCGGCTAATGTACGGCGGAATTCGAGCGACTTCGCCAACTGTCAACGAAGATAGCATCTCAAAGCGCGCGTTTCACTGGGGAATCGAAGTATTCAGTCTGCTGAGAGAGAGGCACCATGTAGTCTTTGTAAAGATGAAGTAACGGCATCGAGGTTTCTAGAGGCACTGCATGCACCCCATATGATCAAATCCGTCTAACAAACTCTCCCAACACCGATCCCTCCTGATTGACCGTCACAAATTCTTGCTACTGCACAATTCACTGGCAAATGTCCAAGGATTGTGAAGCTATTTTAACGGCGTATTTTTTGTCATTTTCTGCCAAGGAGACATTCCCGAGCCTCTGGATAGCACATCCAAAAGCAGAAAATAAAGAGAACCCAGGATGAACCAGAGTCATATAGAATTACCCGCCTACGCAAATTTGAACTTGAGTGGTATCAAAACATATAAAGAAAATGTGCTATTGTTCCTCGGGCCCCTTTTCCCACCTTGGATTACAATATTATTTGAAGTCGATCATCCAGCCTTAGCGCTCCAGCAACCGACTCCATATGGCTCAAAACGTTGCGGCTACTATGGCCTTATATGGATATAGGGTTCTCTCAAACAGCTATTCTCATTCACTGCCGACTGCTCCCAGGCCGACGCCCGTTACAGCAGCCGCAACGACCCAAGGGCTCGCCCAAGCAACTGCACCTAGCGGCTCGGCACCTGCAACGGTAAGAGAAGTCTGTAGCATAGTGCTAATACCTGTCACCAGCATCAAGGTAATTGTGCGCTTGACGACGGTCTTGGTTCTCTTGCTCCAGCCCCAGACGTTCCACGATACTGTCTCCTTTAGGGATGCGTTGATTGGGTCAAAGTGTCGGGGCTGTTCCTCCGGCTCGGCCTCGGCAGGTGTGAAAATGAAGTTGGTCGCTGCGAACCCAAGTGCCAAGGTGACTGGAAGGAGGTTGACGTACGTCGACTCGTGTGCAGCCTGGATCGAGGGAAGGCTATCGTAATAGACGATGAGAGCCGTAGGAAGGTAGGTCGCGTACGCAGCGAAGAGAGTGACCGTGTATATAGCACCGGAGAGGAGAGTGGTCAGGACTGTGATCGGTTTGTCCGTCAGCAGTTCGGCATTATGTGTGTTGGCCGGATCGCGATGCGCCTGCGACAGAGAGCGGAGGAGCCTGAACGGAAGGTAGGTTGCGAAAGTCTCGATGGCGAGAGTCAAAACAAGAGCAGAAGCAGGCACCCTGTAGAAGGCGTTTAAGAGGTAGAGCTAGGCGATGGTCAGTCAACATGCGCCTGGTAGGCGGAGGCGCACACGGCGCAGTGATCCAACGTGACGTACCGGAGGACCATGCGACAAAAGGTTCAACGCTGCAAGGTCGTAGCCGTCGTAGTTGCCATACCAGCCCAGCGCAAGTTCGAAGCTGTTGTCGCATTCGCAGTTAGCAAAGGTCCGTAAAGCGAACTCCCAGCCTCAGTCCCAGCCTTGGCGGATCTGACCAGACTGCGTCGAGTCAACTCACATTCTCCAGCCCATGAGCAGGGCATACTCGCTCCAGGTTTCCAAAGTGCGCGCATGCACAGCAATAGCTGCCTTGGTCCATGGGTACGTGAGTGAATACCCGATGGACGAAACGGCGAGGCTCAGGATCACGATGAGCGGGAACTGGATCGGAGCCGGGAGCTTGGACTTCTTCTCTGCAGCAATGTCCTCGACTGCCTTTACCACTGGTTTTTCGACCTTGGTGATGGATAAAACAGTGGGAGAGGACGGCGAATCTGTCTCGTCGGAGAGCGCAGAGCCAGTCTCAACGGCCGAGGCCTCGACCTTATCTTGTCGTCGGGTGCGCATGATGAACTGGTACACGTGGTCGCAAAGGGAATAGATGTGACCAGAGGAGTCGGATGCTGATGCGCAAGGGAAGGCACTACGGGTGTTGTCTCTGTTCTGCAATGTAGTTGACAAGGTTTGAAGAGCCTGCGCTGAGCGACGTGATGCGATCGTACCCAGTGGCATGGGCAGTGGATTTTGGCGGCGCGTGGGGAGCAGAAGCTCCTTATGGATCCCTGGCACTAAAGTAGTAAACAGATTGGAGCTCAGTGACGTCTTAACGCGCGCTCGATCCCTGCGTGTCACTAGGGGCCATTGGAACTAGACAGCCGCTCTCTGGGGATGAAAATTCCGCGAAATCCTCAGTTTGTGGCATGATACAAAGTCAAGGCTATAACTATATCACTACAAAGCCTCCATTACTAGGAAGACTATTTCAAGTATACTCGAGAAGGTGCTGGCTACCTGCCCCTCTCCATTACGCTCCCAATCCCTGTGCCAACGTTATTCTGCCCTGTGTCAAACCCCACACGCATGAGCGACGGGATCGTCCCGATTCTTTCTTCTAATAGTAGGTTATCCAGGCCAATTGACGTTACCTCTCATCGAACTAGTTGGTTTCATTTTGACCTTTGTGACGTCCGTCCTATCCAGATCGATCGATTGGAGGGGGGTTGGTCGACATGGTATTGAAAAGGGACGACGAGCCTCCTCGTCAACCTAAACCAGCTACATTTCTCGCTTCTCTTCTCGAGCTTTGCTCCCATACTACACTTCAGCTATCCCTCAAACGTAGCTCGAACAGTCCTCTCTGCCTTCACCAATGGTAGCCGAGGACTGCACAAAGCCGTTTCCCCTAGTACCATGTCCCTGGTAGTCGTCGATGCTCAAACGTCCTCAACCTGTCCCACTTCGCTGGACCTGTTTGTTTGAACTCCTCTTTCAGCCACCGGGAACTCAAAAACACTGGGCCGAACAGGTCACTGGGACCAGAGATGATATATATCAAGCACGTCCAGTAGATGTGTACGAGTTGGTTCATTTGATTTCATTCAATTCATACATGGGCAAAGGAGTGTATTGTCCTCTGATTAGGTCTCCTACTCTGCTGTTTCATAATCCTTGGTTGGATATGGTGGAATATACTTGTTTGGGCGTTCGCTCGACGCTCTTTTCCGATCCTCACTTTAACCTCGTGGCATATGCTTCGGTCACACAATTATCATGACCCAAGTCGTCCACTCTTCGGTGCTGAGGTTTCGGCAGCGGAGCCGAACCACCACATTTACAAAATGGTATAGGTTTGCAGTTTACAAAGGAAACAATAGATGCCATGGTAGGTTTCATGTCAGACGTCCCGGGTCATTGCTGCAGAACGCGGCATACATTGCACGCCGACTCAAAAGGTGCGTTCACTCCTCCATACGGCCGAACACACCATCATCGTCGTCTTCACTGCGGACTCGGGATCGTCTGTCATCTTCATCGTCGTCCATCTCGCTGTCTTCCATCCTCACATCCTCTGAGTGACGGTATTGGCCGCGAGTGAAGCTTTCGGGCATCTGCCGCGCCGAATAACTGTTCAGAAAGCTTGTACTGGTAAAGGCCGCCTGGTCAAGGTATTGCGCAGGCAACGGGGGGACAGGTGGGGCATCCTCAGGGAGTCTAGTATCTCGGGAACCCCCGTTGCTGCCGAAGCTGCAACTAAGCAGTTCAACGGCGGCGGCGAGGTCCTTGTCCTCCTGGCCGGAGCTGCCCAGCCCGGAAGATGTAGGGCGGCGGTCTGAACTGCCATGACGATTGTGGCCAAACCCAGAGCCGTTCGGGATGCTCCCTGCTAGGAATCCGTTGGAAGTGGTGGACTGGTATGATCGCGCATAAACGCTGCCGTTGGAGGACCTCTTGACATTGCGGAATACGAAGCCGCCATGGTAAGCTTCGGTTTGTGGGGGCGGCGTTGTGTCCGCCGAGCTTCGACCATCGTGTTGGTCCGAGTAACCGGACGCGGCGGGTGACGCGGCTGAATCAGGTTCGCTGCCAAAGTCCCGAGCCGAGTCCGGAGGTGTGGATTCATCCTTGATGACGTTCATCTGAACAAGAACCGAGGCAGCTTCAAGGAGCTGTACCTGCTGGTGCTTGGAGATGAGCAGTTTGGACGTGTACGACCACTCGGGAGTGTGTTCCCACCTAACCAGCAAAAACGTCAACACAGTGTTCTCCTTGGGATCAGTCCGGGTTATGGGAGCAATATGTGGAGGGGATCCGCGAAATATGGTCCTGGACCTTCAGTCACGCAATTGACTATCCAGCAGCTGGGATGAGGAGGCTTGGGGGGAGAGGAGTGGGCAAGAAAATGGGCACCAACAAATGCTTGGTCAAGCAACTGCTGTGCTTGTACGTTTTCCCGCACTGATCGCAGTGCAGTTCGATGCGGTTGCTCTTCTTGCCTTCCTTGGTCAGGGGCTGGCCGTCACTAGCACGTCGAACGCGAGCCTTTTGGAACCCGTTCTCGCCTTCCTCGGCAGACATCTCATTCGAGTCATCATCGATTGCACTCTCTTGTCCTTCCGGCTTCTCTGCCATCATGAACTTGTGTGTCGGTAGGCTGGCTGGAGGGGAAGGCAAGCTGCCAGTAATCGCGGACCTGGCGGTGGCCGACTTGGAAATGGTGCCGCGGCGGCCATTGATAGTCATTGGGAGTGGGGTCATCTTGTCACCAGCCTCAGTGAGGGCAGCCGCGACAGCAGCCACATTGGCGCCGGTGTTTGTTATGCTCTTGCGGCGGTTGACGCGGTGGGAGGCATTGAGAGATCCGGACAGGGCGGAGTGGGAATGTGAGTGAGAGTTGTTGCGCGAGTGAGACGGTAGGCGAGTGGCAGCTAGGGGGTTCGTGGAGCCAGATATCGATTGGCGGTGCTGGGACAACGGCGGCCTCGTCGTCGCCGTGGACATTTCCTACAGAAAGGAGCAATTGGTCAGCGAGCTGCTCTGTTCTTGGGAGCAAGCCGGAGGGTGCCTGGCGAGCGAGGAGATAGCTACCTTTGTAGATGCCATTCCCACGGGAGTAATACAAGTGGAATCAGTCCAAGGAAGAGGAGAGCTGGTGGTAGACAAAATTATGCCGCTGAAGAAAGCAAAAGCAAAGAGCTCCGGTGATGCAAACCAAATCGAAGCCGTTACGGGTAGGGCTCAAGCAAGAGAAGTCTAAAGTCAGGTAGTGGTGGGCTCACTCATGTATGGTGCGAGATATGGTGTGGTGTGGGAATTGGGTGGCCCGGGATCCAAGGTCAGGTGTAAGTGGGAAGCAAAAGCCAGGAGAGGGCCGACTGTCAGATGGTAAATGAAATAAATTATTTTTTTCGAGCATCTGGAACTCGCCTGGGGGGAATCGGGAACAAAGGCAAAAGGTCAAGGTCAAGTGGCCGACTGCGCCTTCAGGTTCCAGCGCGAGTGGGCGTTGGAGTGTGTCTCTTTCCCAAGCCCGACATCGAGCCTGGGCAAGCAAGAGACAAGCGAAGGAGGAGGGGGCGCGCGCTGAGGGGGGTGAACGGAGCAGGGGAGGGGGGGCCACAGCAGGGCACCTGGGCAGTGCGGGAAGCGGATCTGGACTTTCGGGCACTCGATCCTAGTTAGCAAGTACCTTTCCAAGGTACATGTAATCTATGCAAGTCCACCTGTCTGCCAGTACAGGACAGTACGGTTCGCAGGGCTCCCACCTGGAATACCCGCCCACGCGCCTGTCAGCTTTGCGCCTGTCTTGCCAGCCGTGCTTGTCTCGCTTGACTCCCCTGCTCTTTTGTTCTTGCTGTTTCTATGTATGGAAACCCGGGCAGCACTGTGTGAGCTGGGACGGGACAAAATGTGGACGCTGGTTACTTGGGCCCATGTACCTCCAGCTCTCGGACCGGCGCCAGGAACAGGAACCATAGAAGGTCACAGAAGCGCTTTGGGTTTGACTCTCTGCCACCGGTAATCAGTCTAGAGTGCAGCCGTCGTCGAATGGTCTGGTTCAAGGAGGCACGTTACCGTGGCCATGTACTTAGGGTAGGGCTTCAGCAAGCCCTCTGGGTCGTTATCGCTCTGTGGACACTCATTCGTTGCCCCGGATTCCGTTCGGTAGAGCCGATTACTGAGATCTGTTTCCAGCTACGTACGGTATTCTGGCCACAGTCAAAACGATGATCTCGGCAGTGGCCTTGAGCGCATCCCGGCAGAATACCTGCAACAGCTTGTTTGAGACGGCCATTGTTTGACCTGCCTGGGATAGGATAACAGCCAGGAGTTGAATGACCCGAGATCAAGTGAATCGCGATGGCCTGCTCAATAGATTAAGCAGGGGGAATGTGACCCCAGTTGCATCTGCTTGCATCCATCCAAGCTACCCCAGGTCTTCATTATTATTCATCGTTCGCGATGTGCAACTTTGCACAAAGACGAGTGCTGTTAGTTAGTCTCGTTCGCTCTCTTTGGAATGGATGGGTCCCCGTCGTATGTCCCCTGACGGGGAGAGACGGGCCTATCTCGAGTCAGCTCGGCCTGCATTCCGTCGAGCGGGCTGATACCTCGTCTAGGCCATCCCCTTATTTGTCGAGAGACGAGATTATGGAAGCGCTCACAATACAAATCTACACGTCTGCACTCGCGGTCGGGGTTGTTGTTGTGTTGGACTGTTGGACGGCCATTGCCCACGTACGGTTGGTCTGAGCGAAGAGTGGGCATTGACGAGCTGGCAGACTGGAGATAGTGCCGCCTCCAGGGCCAAACACTGTCCCGGTGTCGGCTTCGCGGCCAGTCATTCGCTGGAGAGGCAAAGGGGGGTCGACAGATAAGGGAGCAGCCGTGTATGGAGAAGGGCCCCACCCACCAATAGCCAAGGTGCCAGAGTGCCGCTGAGTGTTCTGTCCTCGAGGTTCTGTGTCGGCGCTCCCATTTGCCGATTCTCCTCCTCGCTCTCAGAAGACCACTTTTTCATAATAGAACCTTGTCATTTCTCTGCGATATGTCTCTGGTGACACTATCTTGCCTTTCCCTTTCTGGCCTGGATGCACTGCTAGCCGCCTGCTGACCTGGGATAATTATGGCGACAATATTTAGTAGTCTACTCTAACTATCAGGCCGGTACGCCTGCGCAACACGATGCCTGCCACCTGATGTTGTCAATCTACTAGGCGCGTCTTGTTAGCGACGGGCCTCGGAGACGCAAGGACTCGGTTGCGAATCTGTCTAGTGCTTGGGTGTACTGTGTAGGGTCTCTCCTAGGCAATGCTTTGGTCGGCACTGCTGTGCGTCTCTCTCCACGCGCCCATCCTAGGCTTTGACGGGATGGATCAAACACTTATACCGCAGGCCGCCTGCGACAATGCAATTATTTCATTTGCGAAGCTGCCAGGCACCTTCAAGTTCGCGACGCTGGACAAGGTCAAGGGTGGGATGAATTAAGGAGGGGTAGGAGAGCGGAGAGCGGTGCATTTGCTTCTGATACGACCTTACCAAGAAAGTCGTGCGACGATAGCTCTCCACAACCAACTACGCCGTTGATCATTGCGACATTGAGGTTTCCATAATTCAAGGCACCTTGCTCAGATCCCAAGCTATCAACTCGTGCTCGGCATTCAAATCCAGTGGTACGCGGGAACCGTGCTTGACCACCACCTTTTGTTCATCACAGACGGGCAAAGAGACACGCCTATTGCAGAAATAAAATAAAACAAAAACACCCCCAGCTGAACGGAGACATGTCAACGAACCTTTTCCCCGCTGGAAGTCAGCAGATCATTTGACCATTCCAGATGCAGGTACTCTTGCATCTGCGTGGTTCCTAGGCCGCATGCGGGAGAACTGAGGGAGGAACCCAGCAGCAGCCATATCAGACTTATGCACGAAAAGCTACGCATACCCCCTCTACAACGTGATCATGTTCTCAGCTCATTGGATACTCGGGAGAGGGGCTCATATTCTAGTTCGCCTTTGCGTTGGTTCACCCCAACGAGTCGCGACACATCGGCAACAACCGCAATGGTTGTTCACGATCAAGTCATTCAAACTTATCTCTTGCCGAAGAGCATTGGCACCCGCGGGAATAGAATGGGATGAATTTTCTATCCCAAATTGTCGCAGTCAATCGGTCGCCATGTTCATGAGGTGAGACTGCGTCATAAAACCACCCCCTCAGCAAGCACGCTTCATCCAGGAATTTTATGCTCGGTCTCATCATGATGAGTTGGAAAACAAATTCAAAACAACAAATCAGAATACCCAGATTCCTCGACACTCTTCCGGCAGACGAAAGAAGATGGCTGATACGGGGATTTATTAACTGGCAGCACCAATACTTCTACCGATTGTTCTGGACCAAGAGATCGTCGCTCCGTGTGGCACAAGGAAAGTTGCAACACCCATTATGCCCCCCTGGTTACCCTCATGACTGTTGATAAATCACGCGGCCGTCCCGTGGCTTACCACTGCCCCGGAATCCTTAGGTGCTAAAGCTACCCCTGCACCTAACGAAGCAAGGAGATCTTGAGGACTAGTTAGGGCCTCTCGATGCCAAACCACGCTATGGCCCAGCCCGTCTTTCGGAAACTCTATCTGCTCACGAATTTATGCGATTTATTTTTGCCGCGCACAATCTGCGTTAATTCATGGTACGACCAAGATTTTATAACTGTGAGCTTGGAACCGATTCCCCGCTTTCGACGGTGTCGATAGCCTCCTCTCGGTAGCACCGCGAGACATCTAAACTCGGGACTTGACCCTATAAAGCTAGCAAGGACCAATCAGAGACGACGAGCCGGAAACACAGGACGACATTGTAACAACTATGTATCTTCTAGTATTAGAAAGCGGCAGCCGCTTGAGTCCCCCAGTGCTCTTCAAAATCCTGCGGTTATCTCGGTGCCGTACCCGATCAGTTAGGTCGTACATGGTATGGAGAACATCATTAAGTCGAGTAAGGCTGACTTTAGCGAGTTCTTCATGGCGTCACGCTCACCGATAGTCCCTCTTTGGGCCCGAATTCACATACAAGATACATGTATGCAAACATAGCAATGGTCACGGCTGCTTGCCCGTAAGCTATACCTACGCCTCTAGTGGCGGGTACTGGGCACCGGTATTCATTTGGCGCGGCGTCGCAATGCAATTACCGTCTGTCCACGCAATGAATTCGGCGCAGGCTGAAGGATTGCCTGATGCTTGATAACCTCTGACGCGCCAGATCGGCATTATCATACCGAACGTGCCGGATCCTCGATCTTAGTATTTGGAGAGACCACTCACTCCACCAGACATTAAAGTAGACGTATTAAGATGGCTAGTCACAGTCATCCGTCATGTTTCCGCGCTGGAGTATCTGGCTTGTTTGCGGCTGCAGGAAATTCCCCGACCTGCGACAACTATAGAGATTGGTACTTTTCGGACGATCGGCAATGTCAGAAGCAACGTGCATGTACCAGCATATCTGTGCTGGAGCTGGCACAGTAAGCCGAGCATGCCATGCCTGGTTGCTGCTCCCCAATTCACCACCATTCGCGGGTCTGGTCTTGATCGGTGCTTCCATTCTCCCATCAAGTCCACATCAACAACACCTAAGTTTGAGATCTTCTTGTTAAAGTTGCCCGTCAAGCAGACAAGAAGCTTGTTTACCAAGTCAGTCACCACGCCGCTGCAGGTACGGTCTGAGCTATGTCTGCATGGAAGATTGATTGGAACCGGGTTCTGCGGTTTAAGTTCCCTGCTGCCAACGTTGTGTCAGTCTTTGAAATTATTGGACCGTCGAATAACCTTTGTTGGGGAATTTCTTGTTTCACTGAGCTTGGACGCATGTGATTTCCTGCTTGCTGACAGGACGCCATACATTGGATCTTGCGCAACGTGGAAGCGAAATCGAAATCTTGCGATGTCTGACTAAAAACAGAGAAGGGAAGCCTTCACAATCTGATGGAAGCTTAGCATTATCAATTACGGACATCAGCCTTGTGCAGTCACGACAGATTGTACTTCTGGCCTATCATCCGTGCTAGCTACACACCCCCTTGTCCGGACGGTGCAAAGAAACATTGCGCGGCGGTGACAGGGCTCCTATGAAGCCGGGCTCTCCCCCAAACTTCACGAGCTCGCTCCACAGTGGAGTGGTTGAAACGCCGGAGCCCCTCAATGACGTAGCTGCTCAACACGATGGTTCTGCTGCAGCTGCATGTCTCGGCTTCTAAATGCATGCCCTCGTTGACAAATCAAAGGTTAAAGCTCGAGCCGCCTGCACAATACTTTCCTCGGTCTTTATTTTGTGAAAGCTCTCGACGCCTGCGTATTTTTAATCCCCATTGGCGTCATCACAGACACGGCAATTGCACCAAAAAGAAAATAGTGCTCGGCCTCAAAAGCCCCCGTGGTCAAGAAGCCATTCTTAGCCATCCTTAGCAGCGTTGGGCCGAGTTAAGTCCTGCCCCGCGACAGTCTTGGCACCCAGCTGCCTGGGAGCGGGCGGAGGCTCAAGAGGCGAACTAAAAGATAATTCCACTGATAGCAAACTCGATGAGTGATATCGTCAAGATAGAATAGAAGAAACCTCTATACCAGACACAACGACCGTAGTATTGTGGATCTATACGCGGCCTATTTCATACTATATCCTAACACGTGTAAATTATACTCACAACCTTGGGAAACCCCCGCATCGATAACCTTCTCATCATGGCCGACGCATATCGCAAGGTAGGCCGCGGCGGAGCCGGCAACTTCTACTCGCCCAAGGACGTCGAGGAAGCGACCAAGGCGCCATCCGACGATCTCGAGGCGCAGAAGCCGGCTCCCGCGGACGAGCTGCCATCCGACCCTGCAGAAGCGCCCAGAAACCAGCCACCAGCCGCCGCATCCGCAACGCCGGCTTACGCGCGCACCGGCCGCGGCGGCGCCGGAAACTTTGTCGACCCGCTCACGGCGTCTTCGTCCAGCACCAGACCGCCCTCGCACTCCCAGCAGCCACGCCCGGCCACGGTACACTCGACGGGGAACCAGTCTTTTGCGCAGTCCTCGGGCCCTGCCGACCCGGCGGGTCCCTCGTCGACGGGCGCGCAGAGAGCGCCGCCGAGGGCAGGGCTCACAGGGCGTGGCGGCGCGGGCAACTGGGCTAGTACCGAGGACCAGAAGACGGTCGATGAGGAGCAGGAGCGCAAGAGGAAGGAGGCGATCGACAAGGGCGTCTTTGATGATGTGAAAGCAGGGCTGAAAGAGCCGGGTCGCGCGCACACTAGAGTCCATCCGCATGGCAGAGGGGGAGGGCCTAGGGGGTTAGAAGAGTCTTGATGTTGATCATAATTGACGACGAGCCCGGAGCTCGGATCAAATAGGCATGGGATGTATACCTGGGTTGGGGCGTTCTTACACGGCCCCCAAGTGTTTCCGATACTGGATCAGAATTGGTATACGATGCGCCCAGCTGGTTGTAGGACTCTGGTCGAAGCGGTAGGCGGGGTCATAATGTAACATAGGAACTGGAAATAACAACAGTTGCCAATTCATCAATACTGGCTTCTTGGTTCGGGGAGCATTCCACAAACCCTGTACGGGCTTGCTAGTATCATACAGGACAAATGCGAGACTAGCAATGTCTTTAAATGATCATAAGGACGCCAAATTTGTGTAGCACGAAGTGCAATGCTCCATCTCAAAGACTTCATGCTTACCACTGATGGTCAAGGTGACTGAACGGAAAATGATGTCCATACGCAGTCAGATACGCGCCTCTTGTGGCCCTTATCAAGCCATAAGATCCTAGCTACTGGCCATCGCCTACACTCTCGAACACACCAAGGCTCAGCTGTGATCATGGTCCCATAGGTGATTCAGAGATGCGGTTATGGCACCCTAGGCCTTCGGACAGTCTCAATGTCATAGAACTGGTGGTCACAAGCTCCCCCGTCATTAAGAGAAACAGGCCCAAACATGCCTTTCTGCGAGGCAGTGTATCACTATGAAGTCACTTTTCCATCTTGACCAAATATCTACGCAAGCCCCCAACGCCGGTAGATGCCGAAAAACCAAAAGCAGATCCCGGGAAACGCCATTTTCATGAATCTCGATTCTCTTGGGACTTCGTCGGCCCATCCGCATGAGATCTCCGGGTCGCAACGAATTCTCTTTACTCGGAATCGACTTCCATATCTCCGTCGGGCGCAAACTCGACACCACCATCGGTCCTGACCTTCTGACGGATCTTCTCCTTTCCAAACAACTTGTTTGTCGCCGTGGGCAGCACGTTCTGCTCTTCGAGTCTTTGGATCTCCTCCTGATCCAGTCCCTGTTCCAGAGCAAGTCTCCTCTTCTCGCTTCCGCGCAGTCTTGGGAGCAGGTGGCTGTGAGTCTGGACCAATTTGCGGGCGTCGGCGAGCTCCCTGGCACGCTTCCCTGCCATGCGTCTGCGGTAGAATACCCTTTCGCGCTTGCTTCGGATCTCCTGGATGCGTTCCATGGCCTTGAGAGTCCTGTGACAGTCCGTATCAGTGATCTGATTTTCCAAGAGAAGCTGAGGACAAATATGATGGAGACAACATACTTCTGGACCAAGTCTCTATTATACCGTACAGGTACATTCCTGCGAGCCTCCAGCTGGAGCGATGAGTCCACGGTCATTTCCTTGCCTGCTGATTTACGGAAAGCCTTCGTCCACGCAAGCTTGCGCGGGTTACGCTTCATTCTACAAGAAGAAAGTAATTAGCAATCTGGGAAACAAGGGAAGAAATCGGCGGCTATGTGACGAATATCGTGGGGCTTCAAGTCGTTCTTGTGAGCCTTCAGGACGTTGTCGACTTTGTGCTGTGGAAAGTACATGGTTTGACAACCATCAGAAGGAATGACAAAGCCTACTTGAAGTTCTTATGACACTCTATGAATCACATTAGCACGACCGAGATACACGTGGGTATTATAGAGGGTTAACGGACTGCTGCGGCAAAATCTGAAGCTTTTGGCGTCGTTACGTATAAATGTAATTCCCTGATGAAAAGTCATGGTTAGCGAGTGGTTCTCGAGGGATGGCGGAAGCTTCCGAGGGCGGGTTCGCTCACCTTGCCCGGGTAGGCAGGACGACTGCAAAAGAAACATTGCTCGATTCTGACCATCTTGGCGACCGAAGAGGTTCTTCGCTAGAGTATCGTCGCTTCTGGGGTGGTGGTTATCCAGTTGTGGTGTTGAGCAGAGGAAGCGCTAGAACAGACGGTTTATCGATTGCCAATTCCCAAAAAAAATTCGGGACCCTGCGAGCTGGCAGACGTGGGGCAGGCACGAAGTGGGCTACGGTTTATTCGTTCTCATTGGCCAGCGGAAAATCTCGGCGCCCGGGAGCTCGCCTTTGAATGGCTCGTGCGTCTAGAAATTCGTTTGGTTAGCTGCAAGATGCTCCATCGTTCTCAGGGCGAATATCAAGACACAGCAAGCAAATCGCCATGGCATCAACACTAGCTATCGGGGCCGGAGTCGCAGTGGCCGCCTTCCTTGTACGTTGCTGACGGTTTCATAACCAGCATTTACATGTCACTAACAACGATTCACCAGGGCCGAGCAGGAGTTGTCGCATGGAGGCGATCTCGAGGCGGAGTTGGCGCGCTGGGCAAAGCCTTTTACAAAGGTGGTTTTGAGCCCAAGATGAACAAGCGCGAGGCTTCGTTGATCCTATCTCTCAAGTACGAGCCGCCCAGAACACAAATCTGACAGGAATAAAGGAAAGCAATGCTGACACAATCGACAGTGAGCGCGCCATTACCAAGGACAAGATCCGAAAGCAACACCGTACACTCATGCTCCTCAACCATCCTGATCGAGGTGGGAGCCCGTATTTGGCAACGAAAGTGAACGAGGCAAAGGAGTTCTTGGAGAAAAACTCATGATAATGCGGGTGGACGGATCCTTCTTCAGGGGCTAAGGGCCGGGCTGTAAATATTTGTACAATATGGGCGGCATGTACAAAGCGACGGCGTTCAAGGAAGAAAGGGTCATATTGCATGGTAATGGTTGTTTTTGATTCATGGCCATATGTATTCATCCTGCGGAATACAGTACTGCCCAATTAGAGGCAAGATCTCTTCTCGATACCTCCAGCCAACAAATCTTAGCAAAATATCGTGTGAAAAGGGCACGAACGTCAAGATTCTTGCCATGTTGCCAAAATGCAAATACGCGTTTGAAAGATAATCCTCCAAATTCAGGTCCGTCCTTTGCTGAAGAGACAAGCTAGGCATTCCTCGCTCTACACTGTGGACGAGCTTGCTGCGGTGGTTTATTGGTGTCACCTTACCATTCCTGGTATGGGATAACGTTCTGGGTCGATGCTGCTGGCAGTGCTAAAAAGTCAGTATTGTGAGATCATGGACACGCTTCCCATTTCTTTGACTTACAAGCAGGGACGCTCTTTGCTTGCGACTTAACCGGGGGTCCGCCATCGTCCTGCTCTCCGTCACTCCATTCTTCGAGCCTAAGCCTATTAGTAAGCGTGTGGCTACAACAACAGGTATATCTTACTTGGCGTCAAAGTCCCATCCAGCTTTCTCTGATTCTGTCACAGGTCCTCCAGTCTTCTTTGCGACAGCCATAGCAAGCATGGCCCGAAGTGTGTACATAGCATCATTACCAGCATTGTGGAAATGATGACCCGGCATACCGAGTTCCCTGCACAGGAACTCCAGCGATCGTCCATTTGTGGAGAACTGGAGGCGCTGAAACATGTCCTTCGTGTCAATCTCGTCAAGAAGCTGGTCAAGATCCCACATGCTGTAACCCAAGTTCTTAAGATACTTGAGGTCTGCAATAGCATCGTGGCCAACCATGACAATGTTGCTCTTGTACTTGCTGCCGGATTCGCCAATCAGCTCGCTAAGCCGCCGGCATACATCCTTGCGGGCGATGAACTCGCTTTGACTATGATGATTTTTTTTAGCTTCTGTGTATTATTTCGAAGACTGTCACATACCCGAAGTTGTAAGAATCCGGACAACCTTGAACATATCGGCTATTGACGAAGGTCCGATACTCATTGATGCGGAGGTGATAGGCTTGGATGTGAGGGAGCCAATTCTTGCCATGCTCTCCCGGCGAAACGTCCTCGATATCCTTAGTATCTAGAATCGCCAGACCGATCTCTGTGATGATGGATGCGTTCATCTCATTTGCTTCGACATCAACGCAGACGAATTTGACCGCCGACTCCATCTTATATGGACTCGGGAGGGCCACATTCCAGCCAGCATTAGTGGCGGCTAGGCAAGATGTCAACTTCATATCACACTACTGGCAATACTTTGGTCCTACGTACCGGAATAAGGTACGAGACTCAGCCTTTGTCGAAGTCCCAAATAGCGTTGAACTCGCTTGATGGTCTGACCCCAACTCTTCTGACGTATCAACATCTTGAGGCGCTGCTTCTCGGGGTCCTTCTTGGACTTGGATGACTTGACGGAGCCGTAGATTCGATCCATTCTCTGCTTGAAGAGTTGCAAGCTCTTGGCATCAAGCTTGCTCAAGTCATCCAGAGTGGTTCCAAGTGTACTCTTCAAGTTGTTGTACGTCTTGCTGTCTTTGATCCTTCCCATAAAGCGAGGTCGTGGAAACTGCTCAAAAAGAATCTCGAACGGTTCGCTATTTTGGCCATCGGGTATTCGTAGATCAAAGCCGAGCTCAGAGTTAACATCTCGCAAAAGCTGTGCCAACTGAGCAGTAGGGACCAGGATAAGAGGGTCCCGTCGCTCGTAGGGATCACGGATGAAATACCTGGCAATGTATCAGTGCGGTGTTTGATTATTTGGGGAAGGTGACTGCAGTTCTAGCTTGATATGGAATGACTTACATATCCCATGACCGACCTGTGAAGAGATTGTCTCTGAACCATTTGCTGGCCTTGAAGAGCTTTAGTATGGTAGAACTTTAAACCAAAGCTGTATTTGTACTTACTTTCTCACCCCGGGCTCTTCCCACAAACAGGTGAGGATAGGCCTGTATCAACTTGAACGGGCACAGAGCCAAGCCCGTGTCAACCTTTTCACCTTTCATCAGATTGCAAGGTTGAAAGCTAACACCCGAGCTTGCTTGCATCACAGGCTGAGTGGGCTGCAGTGATCGGCTTCGGGCACCGAGTGCTGACGAAATTATCAGTATCATAGCTAAAGCAAGTCACAATATAGGTGACTCACAATCACGAAACGGGTCTTCTCGTGACTGCTGGGATTGCCCTGCGGAATGACTACGGTTGACTTCAGCCATGGTGATAACATTATCCTCAACATCGCCCATAGATTGATTTCGCGACATGTTATTCGCTTGGTCGGGGCTGGGGGAATCCTTGCCGCCGGTGGAAGGAGCGTTGATATCTGAATGTCGACCTTCAAAGATGCGCGTCCGCCTCGATCTGGCTTCCAGACTTTGGTTGCTATCAGCTATGTGGCCTTCGGCTGGTGGACGGTTAAAATGATGCTGGATGAACAGTGGTTTGGGCGAGGAGAGATGATTCGTCGGCTCCTACGATTTCCGGGACGAGAGAAATGTGAAGCTGATGTCTCAGTCGTGATGATTGTTAATCGAATTGCAGTGGTGTGGTTGTGGAGGAAATGTTTGCGATTATGACCGACCCGCAGGGAGCTTGTGGTCGTGTTGTATTGTGATGTGAAAAATAGATAATGTTTTGCCTTGAACGACAAGAATATAGAATTGAAAAACTATTTCTGATCTCTCTATGTACAAATAGTAGCCTGTTTGCGTTATTGGCAAGCGCCGACTTGGCAGTTATATGACGTGGTTACAAAGTTCGAACAAGTGAAAGGGAAGTCGCGACTCGGGCGTTTTAGCCCCATTAAGGACAGTTTCTATAGTTGGTAGAGCTGTTTACAACAGCGCATTTGTCAGTGAATCTCCACCATGGGGAGAGAAGAGAGTCTGGAACGGACTACATTCTGCACTTGATCCGACATGAGACAATCATTGTCAACTGTTTTATGTATGGTCCACGCCTGCGCAAGCCGACAGCGTTTGTCACATAAAATCAGCTCGGAAGAAATCCAATCAAATGGGAGATCAGTAATGACATAAACCAGAAGAAGGCACAGTTAACGGAGTAACTTTCTGGGTCTTTTGCTGGTCATAGTCATTAGCCTGCACAACAAAAGGTTGAAGGGCAGAGTTTTGAGCTTTGGTGTTCTTATTCTCTACTCTCGGATAGCCCATTGTCAAGTCATTATGGACTATATCTGACATTGGCATTGTAGCAACCGCTGAAATTGGATCTCTACCGGAGTCGATCTAAAGTGCATTGGACTAAGGCGTCTAAGTTAATTTTACCTACCGTTATCAGGCATCCTCATGCGCTTATTATATTCAAGTTTTGTATGGTACGTTGAGGACTGTACTATGATGGTTTGTTCTCATAACAAGTTACTTCTTCATTTTTAAGACTTTTATTACGAGCAAGTCTTACTTATACCATACCATATAATACGAATTCGCTTCCCAACTCGTTGTCTCTCGATGACATCTTTCTAACTTCTGCAAATAACATCCCAACTCCAGGCCAATAGATTATGACCCCTCTCAATCGATCCACAAACAACTGGATTGGGTGCAATCTCTTCACAAAAGCCTTAAAGCCAACCTTTCCGCATCCCTAATAACATGGGCATCCCGGGGAAGTGGCTACAGGGACCATAATGAAGCCGCTTAACTCGAATGTAAGTTCTTCAAGAACTGCCGCATTGTTAGCAAATGTCCCATCCTGTTCCTTGATTTCAAAGTTACCTCAGTTGCCTGCTCAGGGGTGATTTTAGATTCCTCTGACGCAGTCTTATCGACCAGTCCAAGCTTGTGCTTCTTTACTCCTTGGAACCAAAATTCCCTCCTCTCTCCACCCAGCGATCCGGAAAGGAGCCTTTTCTTGAAATCCACTATGAAATCATTGTACAGCTTAGGCTCCTCGTAGTTGATCATATAGTCCCGGAAGACGCCCATATTTTCAATCGCACGGTCGAAGTTCCTGTCACCAAAGCTGTCGGTGATGATCTGACAAATCACCCCACCCATCTGCTTGGCGGCTTCGATGAAGACGGTCTCCTCTTCGGATGTATCCATCAGCTGCTTAAATGAAGGGATGGCATTATCCGGATCAAGCTTCGTCCGCTTGTTGGATGAATCCCCGAGCAAGGCATCAACATCCAAGCCGGAGATGGGGAGAGCCTTTCGCCGTCGGCCTCGCTTCCAGCCGGCCTTTGGAGGAACTAGACAAATGTCAGTGTGATGGACGAAGAGATACCACTTCTTAGCTACATACCGGCCTTAACTTCAGCCACCCCTATCAAGTCTTCGAGTTTCAACTTGGTCTGCTCCACCAGGTCATGGTCTGGCAGAGCATATTTCAGGAGGATAGGGGGAATTGGAGGTACCGGTTCATCTGCGTGAATTGCACGATGTCGGATAGCTTGGTTGATGCGATGTAGCGCCGGAGTGAAGGCGTCATCTACTGCAGCGTACTCCAAAGTCCTTTCGCCGTCATCGTCCAGGGCGTGTGTTGAGATATCCATGGCGTCCACGTAGTCACTCATGGCATCGTTCAAATCGAAGGACGGCAAGAGTCGATGCGTCGTGAGGACTTTGTTGTTGACTGTGATCACTTTGTCGAGCGGAGGAAAAGAATACTGCCTCACATCTTCCGCGAAAGGTAGCGGGATATCGTAGAGACATTCGTAATCTACGTCAATGTAGGGTGCAAGCAAGACTAGAAGTGGCTCTTTCCCATCCTTTGCAACCAATCTAGCCAGCGCATAGGACTCGAGCTCATGAAGAGAATGAATGAGGGAAGAAAGCTTCAAGGCATCGGCTGAGCTATTCTTCTGGGCCACTGTTATGCAGCTCTCGCCTGCGCCGAGGAAGGGATCGTATTTATCCTGCTGCACAAAGCCAATGATCGAGAAGGTCTTCTGCGTGTCGAGCTTTGTTATGTTGAATTCGGCTTCGCTGATGTGAACAGCTGTTCGTCCATATTGATAGCCTTTCGCCAAAGAGTCGAACTCGACGTCCTTCTTGCCTCCTGGTGCACCAGGATAGTTAATTTTGTAGGTACGAGCTGATTTAACGGCAGCGAATTCGCCTCCTTCTCCATCCTCGTACTCCAGACCCTCCATCGGGTCGCCCTCGACGGTTTGGCTTGACTGGGCTGCGTGGGTTCCTTTTATCACAACGTTGCTGCCAGAAGGCGCTGTTGCTCGCTTTGTCTTGAAGTATCGCTCGACGCGAATGCTCAGAGCTCTGTCGTCCACTGCAGGGTCACCAAGGAGTAGGGGTCCATCATATGTCTTGTAAGGCTTCGTTTGCTTGAGTCTGGGGATATCAAGCTCGTCGACCGCCTGGGCTATGGTGCCAAACGTGCCAAGTTCGTCGCCAACAGCGTCGACTAAGCTTTTCAGCAGTGATTCATTATCTGCTTTCTGCTTGGTCTTATCCTCTTCCTTGAAGCCATATTCGGCATCGTCAAAATCAACACCCCTGTCTCAGTGGTAAGTACCAGATGACGAAACATGAGGCAGGCAGAGGCTCTTACAGAATCGTCAAGGCGATCTTATTTTCCCGAAGTCTGTTGGATATAGACTTGATATCAGCAGGATCAAGATCGAGGGGGGCTTCTCCTGATGTGACCATAAAGATCTTGCGGTTGAACTTGAGCCTCTGAGGCGCAACCGTGTCGATCATCTCGATGGCGGGAATAAGTGCCGAAATACAGTCCCCAGTACTTGTGCTGCTCGGCTTGATCTGCTCATGCAGGGTTCTCATTTTGGGCAGATCCATTGGCTGTAGCTCCTGTAGTATGGATATGTTCTCATAGCCGTCGTCCTCTTGCATGGAGTTGTTCGTCTCATCTGTCCTCACCCCAAGGACCCCCACATGCCATGTCTTCCTCGCCGCGGCAACTGTGGTTGAGATCTTGTCCCATACCCAGCGCATTGAATAGTCAAGATCTGATTCCGTCCTACCATTGTGGCAATCTGCCATCGATGACCCGAGGTCAACGATGTAAATCGAGGCCTCCTTGTCTGCCATGATGGTTGTTGATCACTTGCTTGAGTGAGTGATGGCTTCCCTGACTTAAAGGAATGTCATGCTGAGCTGAGAAAAATCAAATGAACAGGCGGGAGACCCAACTCATCCCTTATATCAAGGCAAAGCCGGGGCATTCAATCAATGCAATGGCTCTGGGCTACCTAACATTAGGCAGGCACGGCACAGGTGCTTCCAGCGCGTCGGGCCAGGGATGATGAAGTGGGGCCAGTAACGCGAACAAAGAACGAAGTCACACATGCCTGATGCTCAGGCAGGCAGCTGCAGCTAGTCTAGTGCAGCAGCTTGACGACCCGCAAAATGGCCCAAGCTCCCCTGCATACACACAGAGCCGCCTGGCAACTGAAACCGTCATCGACTGACAGATCAGTGGCCTGTTAGTGTAGTGGGCCGAGGTGTGTTACATATTGAGAAATGCCCAATCATGCCCTGCCCATTTCAAGTTCTCTGAACTCCCGCTTTCGACGTTCTCGTCCCCCAAAGACACATCAAGAACAAGAACATCCAACGCACAATTGGACAAGATGGCCGGGTCTCTCATCTTCTCGCTTGGTCCATACCATATCCTTTCGTATGTACCGACCCATTGATCATATACCCTTCCGCAGACTATTATACTGCATACGAATAAACGTCAAGGTATAGTCGGTGCTAACGGCTGAATTAGTTACGGAACTCTCCTGGGAACCCAAGTCTTCCACGTATAACGCCCTTCTCCCTCTCTTCCGTTTTGTTACATCCGACCGTCGCTAACGCCGTGCTTCCGCGGTAGACCTTCATAAATGCGACAGCCTCCTTCAAGACCCTCGAGCGACCCCAGTTCGCCACGCTCCAGCGCGCCATCTTCCCGGCCTACTTTGGGATTCAAACAATCCTGCCGGTTGCCTTGGCACTCACATATCCCGGCAGCCGAATCGTTGCGAGCGGTATCCAAGGCGCATTACTGAATGAGGCGAATCGCTGGGACGTCGCCGCTCCCCTTGCAACCATTTTCGTGACCGGACTGATCAACTGGGCGTACTGTCTTCCTGTCACAAACTCGATTACAGACAAAAGGCGAGCGCAAGGTATGGACTCCCTTGGTAGTCCAGCCAGGACGATTATATTGCACTTGCTAGGAGACGCCATGTATGCTGACTTGTGTTACCTTTGAACAGAGAAGAAGGATGGCAAGAAGAGCTGGGATGCGGCACCTCATTCGCAGGAGATGCAGTCCTTGAACAAACAGTTTGGCAAAATCCATGGCATCTCGTCCCTGCTCAACCTCGTTACACTCATCGCAACGATTACATATGGGTTCAACTTGTCGACAAGACTTCAATGATCGAGCTACGGTTTGGGGCGGGCGCCACTATTAAGCTAACTCTACATCACGATTGTGTTGTATACGGTGATCGTCTTCAAGTTATTACAAGGTTGGGAAAGCTTGGTTTACTATTTAGCCTTCGAAGTACAATGAAATCGGGACCCATGCAATCAATCATGGCCAACCCTACTCCCAGATTTTGCAGAAATAAAGAACTGACAGTTTTTGCCACCCTTGAAGCGCCATAAGCATTGCTAAACATATCCGGTACGCCTTGATTGTTGAATCCCGGTGGGTATAGTGCATGACCTGAAATTGAGGTCCTTTCAAGAAATATTAATACGTGTAGGAAACGGTGCTGACGATGCTACGACAGATTCCAAAAGTCTGAATAGTAAAATCGATTGGTCATGGTCGTCAAGCCTTTCCGGCGAGTGCAAGCAGCTCAGCCTTTGCTGCCGCCAGCTTCTTGGCCTTGGTCTCGGCATCTTCAGCCGCGATGGCACGCTCGTTGGCTGCTGCTCGCTTCAGAGAGTGGTGCAGTGAGTGCTTGCGCGGCTCAAGGGCAAGTTGCTTGGCAACATCGATGTCCTGGGTCGGCTTGGGATACTCGCGCAACATTGCGTCCAGCGGGTTGACGCCAGTGTATGATCGCACCAGACCGGGTCGCAGAGAGTCCTGATGAATGTCCGGGGAGGAGTCCTGGGAGCCGGTGGATGAGGAGGAAATGGATGATCGCCTAGAAGCACTCGGGGGGAAGTAGCTGTCGCTTGCCTCGATCGGCTGTTTGAACCCGGTGCCGGTCTGTGACTCGGAGGGCATAATCTCTGAGGTCATCATAGGGGTGAAGAGGCCTGTGATGTAGGCAAGTGCTTGTGTAAGGGCCGACATTGTTGTGTGTGGGATCAGTACCGGCCGGTATAGTGGTGAGATGCCGAGTATGAAGGGTCGGTGGGAAGCCTTGCGATCGGCGGTCGAGACAATTCGATTGAAGAGTGGAGTATGTATATGGCTGTGTGTAAAAGAACAAAGAAAATTGCCCGACTCGGGTGATTCTCAGAACCCTAAACTAGGTACTGCAGATAGGCTTATTTGGAAGAGTGGAGAGAGCAGAAAAGATGAGAGTCCCGGGGAAAGGTGGGAGAGGATATGGCGGTGGGAATTGGGTTTTATTTGTAGCAGGCGCAGTTCCACTCACGATGGCCTCAACAGACTGGACCATGGGTGCGGTGTGACACTAAGGAAAACTCCCCCACTCACGAACTAGTTGCAGCTTCCCGCACGTCTGCGACCATGATCTACGCGTCCGCTAGTCGAGGTGTGCAGGAAAACATACTCTGCCTACCTACGTTATTCTGCTCTTTGCTGTGGTCTGACCTTCTAGACTGACTATTACATGGCAGATCGCCGCCTGTAGACACCCCGACGCTGATGTGAGGCGAAAGAGCCCCCTGCGCAGACGGCATCTTGGCAGCACGAATCGTGGGTTTGGACAATTCTGATTCGACGTGCTGCTAATCACCTATGCAGACCTATGTAGGTCAGGGTCCTGTCGGGCTCCGCTCTGTCAATGCATCGTGAGATTTGGTGGGGTCAATACTGTGTGCCAGGGACTTGCAATGCCCGAAGACGGTCGCTACTTTACGGGGTTAGGCATGTCCAACTGCAGCGGCTTTCACTGCAAATGTCCGTCCGGTAAGGAAGCACACATTCAACTCCAAACCCGCGCCGCCACAATCATGCTGGCATACCTGTTGAATTGATGGCCAACTGTCGGAATCAATATCATGAGTCGCCAGGAAGAAATTTGTCAAAAATCCTGCCGGGAATAGGAGTCATGAGCCGCGCAATCCGCCTATTTTTCGACAGTCTCTTGCTGCAGCCAGAAGCGCCACGCTAGAACGCGAGCTGTCTCGAGTAGACCGACTCAACTTATGCAGCTCCGACTTTGGCGCCGATGGTGGCTTCGAGGACATGCAGATTAGGTTCCCCTAGACTGAATGTCACCAGAGCGCTTGACCGCCATTGTCGTGAGCGCAGAAGTGTCGCAGCTCTGGTGGGAAGGCGCAGACGGAGGACGACCACTCAGTGCACTGTCGAAACACTGGTCTGGTTGTACGATTCACTGCGTGGTAAGCATGAATCGCTGCAGCCAAATGCCGTCGGCAGCATTCCGGCCGGGCTTAATTTGCGGATTCCATATCGCCACTAACGCCGCACATTCGCATTTGCGGGGGCTTTCCTGTTTCGGCGTCACGAAGGATTCATAACGCTGCTCTTATCTGCATGAGCATCTGACAGTATGACGTCCTTGTCTGCGAAATATGTCTACCATACTGCCACTCAATATCTATCTCTACTCTTTCCGCCAGTATTCCCCCGGGCGGGTTAACATCATATACCATCTCGCTTGTCCTCTCCGCTATCCGTATGACCTCGCTGGAAAGCATCGGATACAACACTGCATTCCACTGCGTCATGGTGCAGCTACGAGAAGTCTCGTGCCGGGATGCATCTGCTCCAAGCTGACCGGTCTAGAAACATGCGACTCGGTGCTCGCATGGCCGTCAATCGTTTTCTACTTCTGCTTGCCGGCCTTCTCCTTCTGCTGTTGACTCTTTGCTAGTTCACTTGTGCGGATGATCTTGGGCTCGGGGGCCTTGTAGGGTGTAAGACTGGGGATCGTCATGCCGACTTGGCGCTGGTAGTGCTTGTACTCGGGATACTTTCCTGCAGTAATCAGTTCTGTAAGCCAAGTGGAGCCTTGGAACAGCATGACCAAGAACATTGCGCCCAACCCAGTCCAGCTGTATAGGACCTTGGTTGCATAGCAGCTCCACTGGTACAGCACCAGCCATATAGTTTGCTCAGCGGTGAAATTCGGATGTCTGCAATAAGCCCAGAATCCATGAGTATTAAAGCCTCGATCCAAATCTTCGTGCGCGAAATTTGAGCCTCGAGGGACTTTGGCAGTCTTCTGGTACTCTTTTTTGGTGTTTTGATAGTCTGCCAAGTGATCAGCTACATCACTCTGTTTTGCCGCACAATATTGGCTCACCCCATTGTTGCTGGTCACTGAACCATTCTGTCGCGACCAATCCCAACTGTATAGCGGTGAAAAATAGGTCCGCGCCGGATATATCCTGCTCATGCTGAGAGGCAAGCAAGATCGCGTAAGTAGGTGCTGCTAGGAGGAAGAGTAGGACACTTTGGATGAATGAGATGAAGGTGACGTTCAAAATGAAGAACGGGATAGGCCCGATATATTTCTTCACAAGTTCCCTAACGCTGTGGTCAGCACTGTGTGTCATGAGTTGAATATACCCACGACGTACCACCGGTAGTCCTCTGATCCAACAGTATAGCCACCCTTTCGCCAGTAGTTGAAAGTCAATCGAGCCTAGTCGATCACGTTAGTGACATAAACTCCAAAGCTGCAGGCCCGGGCTACGCACACTCCAGACGGCGCTCCAGAAAACTATGAGACTTAGTCTCGGGCTTGAGATGTTGTTCAGATCCGCCCAGACTTTGAAGTGCACATTGTAAATCGTGGGCAGCAAACTCCACATGCGGTCTACCTGCGAGTAGTTCCGGTTGATCTCAGATACGACCAGGAACACAAACCCCAAGAACAGGGAGAACGCAAAGCCGGAAACCAGTGGGTTTGTCTGCTTGTATAGCTCTAGCAGGCCGTGGGCGTTTGTGAGGTTGTCAAGCAGTCGCCGCGGGAGCTCGTACAACTGAGGCAGGAATGGCTCGACCGTCTTGGACCACTCGGCGCAGTTCTCGAGATATAGAAAATGTGGGAGAGCCATGGCTGCCTTCTCGATTCCCGCGTGAATGTAGAATAACGGATGAGAGGGGTAGTCAGTCTATTTGGAAACCAGCAATGCTCCAGGTTTATGATATGTCGGCCAGAGCAGAACAAACGTGCAAGGACGTCATGACTTGTCACAGGAGACGAGTGGACATTCTTTGAGGCTAAGCGACAGCTGCCCCTAGCGCGCCGGCTGAATGTGGGGCTGAGCCTTGTTGACTTTGAGTGCCGCCTGCCTGTACTTGACCATTCACGGCGCCTTCATACATCTCAACCTCAAATTTTTGCCAGCAGGCAGCTTACGCATTCAACGACAAGGGAGTGGGCCCACAAGACCAAGCTTTCTCTGGGTAACTTGTATATATATTTTGGAAGCCTAGGTTGCGATTAATTCCCTTCTATCAACGCGACAAACCTCGTGATGGAGCAGAAGTCTGCGTCTCGTCTAGATCTTCTATCACGCCCCGTTCTTCTACGTTGACAGCAATGAACCGCCTGCGTACTTGGAACACCACTCTCCTTTGTACAACAAGAATTGCTACTACTGGAAAGTCTGTACTCTCTGCCGTCCGTTTTCAATCAAAGATGAGGATACTTTGCGTTGCAGAGAAACCATCAATCGCCAAAGCTGTGGCCGGGCATCTCTCTGGAGGGCAGCAGCAGACGGTAGGTCATCTCCGAATACGCAGCACGCGAAACCTGACATGCTGATTGTTACACCAGCGGCACACCGCGAACAAGTACATCAAAAACTACACTTTTGACTATGACTTTGGCCAAGGATGGGGCAACTGCAGCGTGACCATGACCGCCGTGTTAGGTCACATCACAACCACGCAGTTCCCGGCAGAGTATAAGGACTGGAGGTTCCCGCCTCCAGATACCCTATTCAATGCCCCCGTAGTAACGACTACGGCCGAGGTATGGCAGCAGTCGCCGATCTGCAATGGAGAGTCCAGGCTCTAACGTGATCAGGACAAAACTGATGTTGCCAACAATATCGCAGAGCAAGCAAAGTACTGTCAAGGACTTTGTATTTGGACTGATTGTGATCGCGAAGGAGAGCACATTGGCCACGAAATTTGTGAGGCGGCAAAGAAGGGCAATGGTCGCATCCAAATAAAGAGGGCGAAGTTCAGCAACATCGAACGAGCGTAAGTCGTGTTCCCGATTCCCACGAAGACCCGCATCACTTAACATCTCGCAGACACGTTCTCAATGCAGCCAGGCACCTCGTGATGTTGGACGAGAAGCAAGTCAACGCAGTCTCTGCCCGGATCGAACTTGATCTTCGCATTGGATATGCATTCACCAGGTTTCTGTCAAACAACCTCAAACCCATGGGCGACCTTCTTGCACAAATGACTCTGAGCTATGGTAAGTTGGGAAGTCGTCCGTCATAAGTTGTCTCATAACCATCTTGGCAGGATCATGCCAGTTTCCAACACTGGGGTTTGTTGTTGATAGGTACTTCAGAGTCAAAAACTTCAAGCCGGAACTTTTCTGGACCATCAAGGTCATGCACAAACGGGACGGGATCGATGTCAACTTTTCCTGGACTAGAGGCCGCCTCTTTGACCGTGCGTCAGTGGTCATTCTCTACGAAAGATGTCTCTCTGCCAAGATGGCAATAGTCACCAAGGTTCAGGAGAAGCCTACGAAGAAGTGGAAACCGCTGCCTCTCACAACCGTCGAGCTACAAAAGTTAGCTACCCGGTTCTTGCGAATGTCTGGTCAACAGGCAATGACTGCGGCCGAGAATCTATACAACAAGGGTTTTATAAGCTACCCTAGAACAGAAACTGATCGCTTCGACTCCGGGATGAATCTTCGAGCCCTGGTTCAGAAGCAGACAACCGACAATCGTTGGGGCGACTTTGCTCAAAACTTGGTAGCCGGCGGGTTTAACCAGCCCAGACAAGGACGTAATGATGATAAAGCGCATCCGCCCATCCACCCAATCACATATGCTGCGCCCAGTATTCTGCAGAACGAGCACGAAAAGAAGATCTACGAGCTCGTTGTCCGGCGTTTCCTGGCCTGCTGTTCGGAGGATGCGAAAGGAATGGCCACAGATATTGACATTCTATACGGCGAAGAAGCTTTTCATGCTCACGGAGTCGTCGTGTTGGAACGCAACTACTTGGATGTTTATGTTTACGAGAAATGGACCGGCACGGTTCAATTACCAAGGTTTACCATTGGCGAACGATTCGAACCTTTTGAAGCTTTGATGACGGAAGGGAAGACGACTGCCCCGAGCTACCTGACAGAAGCAGACCTAATCGCACTAATGGACGCCAATGGAATAGGGACGGACGCAACAATGGCAGAGCACATTCAAAAAATACAGGACAGGCAATACGTCAGTGTCGTTCCTAGGTCTGGCCGCCAGGCAGACGATGAGACGGAAGGAGAGGACGATCCTCCCCCAGCTCGAGGAGGCCGGGGCGGACGCGGCACCCGTGGAGGCGGTCGTGGACGCGGCGGTCGTGGAGGAGCAAATGCAGGAGGAGCCAGAAGCAGTGTGATGGAATTCATTCCAACCAAGCTGGGCGTGGCCCTAATCGAGGGCTTCGATCGAATGAACTTTGACACCAGCTTGGGCAAGCCTTTTCTTCGAAAGGAAATGGAACTGAAGATGAAGGCCATCTGCGAGGGGCGGACAACGCGACAGGCTGTGCTCAACGAGAGTATTAGTCAGTACCGGCAGGTTTACAACCAATCGCAAGAGAAGCTGCATGTGCTCAAGGCTGTAAGTCGCCCCTCGGGCAGCGAACAACATGTTGCCCCGAACATGGATGCCAACTGATTCATTACTAGGCCTGCAGACAATATCTCTTCGGCAATGGTGCTGGCTGATACCTGGGTACTATTCAAAAGACCAAGTCAGAACGAGTGGCTAGGCTCATCGCTACTGGAACGCCGCTCTCGCACCAAGTTTCAGACTTGAATCTGACAGCGGCAGCTTTTCAACGAACACCCCTCGTTGCCCTGACGATGGACAAGTATTCGCATGCTGCGGGCCGGATAGCATTACACCTCGCCAGATGGCAATCGCTTACAAAAAGCAATGCCGTAGTCCTCAAACAGGTGCATCGTGTAAGCCTCCATTGGCCGATTACCGCTTAGTCAAATAACTGGACCGCACCGAAACGCCCCAAGGCCGCAGCGGCTTTTCTCAAAGTGCGGGATATACTCATTGCTAATCAACTGACGTTGCACCTGAAGCAATCAACATCTTACAGTATTTTATTACGTGAACAAAACAACCAGGCAATACCCAACGGTCATTGTTTGACTTTCCGTCAATGAACTCACCAACGGCTGGTCAAGTCGAGTGTTTTGTTGGGAGTTTGTCCTATCGCAGCATTTCACAACGTGGGGGATATCCCAAAGGACAGCCGTCTCTATTCGTAAGTTTACAGCGGGGTAATGCAGTTGGATATGGAAGTGAACTCGGAATGGCGCTCGGAAGCTTCTGCACGATGCAAACCCCTCAACATGTCACCCAGTGAGAATCGCTCCGAGGCGCACACCATCGGGGTACAGCCCCGGTACAACCAAGACATCGGGTCCAGGTATTGCGCACCAGGACCAGTCCTCACGATGATGCTGGCGGGGTAGCGGAGTCGTATCGTCAGCCATGGAAGTCAACAATCAGATGATGCGGCCGTTTAGGCAAGTCAGCTGTGCGGGATAGTCGAAGTTAAGTAGACAGGCGACCAATGAGAACAGAGCGTGCGTGAAACGTGAAGCGTCCTTCTGGATATTCATAGCTGCGACGGGACACATCTGTACGCAGGTTTTAGGTGCTCGTAACGATCCGAAGCCGGGATGCGAGTCATTTTTCCTAGGTTGACTCCAGTTGCCTGCAGATGGTGCCTTGGTTCGTGCGAATGTAGGTACGCGAAACTGTATCGCAATAGACACACAATAGTCAAGACGCGCCAGTACAATTGTTGGTGGGATGGCCATATTTGCGGGTTCAGGGTCCAAACCCTTCTCTCTCTTCTTTAGCTACAGTAGCTAGCTTCATCGCAGTCCTTGCTGATGAAGGCGCAAAGTGGAGTTTTGGCGATGATGGGAATCTGACCGCTGCTCGCTGAGTAGAAGCACGTTCCTCATAGATATGATGAGTGAGACGCTGCTAAGTTTATGGGGCGCGAAACAGTCAGAGTAGATTAGACTGCTTCGGTAGAGCCAGGACTGAAAAACTCGCCCAGCGCACCTACCAGAGACAAATGACAAATGGGCGACCACTGTCAATGCGCGCTCAGCAAAAGGAACAGCTATCACAGGTTTCCCCTTTCTGCGAAGAGGCCAGCGAGACACGCTACGATTGTGATGGGTGAAGTTTAATTGCCTATCTCTTGAATATTCGTGTCATTCCGGGTCCAGATGTCGCTGTGATCACCCTCGGGTCAATGGAGCAGTCGTGAGTAAAGTGGCCCATTACGGGCACGCCCGGATAACAGTGGAAAGACAACCCCCATAAATTGCCATGGCAGCTGGTGCTTTACGGTGTTCTGCTCCGTCCGGGCGCATGATAATGATGGATGGAATCGCAGTAGGGCAGAGGGGAAGACCAATTGCGAGTTGCCGCTGCGTTGCCGGAAGCCTCACTACAATCCACGCGTCCAAACTGCATGGTCTCGTTGGTCCGCGGTCGGGTTTCAAGAGACTCTCAAACGTCGTTGCCGGCAAGAACGGCCCTACGTCATCAAGCATTGTTACGAGGGAAAGGCATGGAATCCACAGTAGCTTTGCTTCAGCCCAACGAGCAGCTACCGCAGACATGGAATCACAGTCAAACATGTCAGATTGCATAGCGCGCACAAAGGCAAAAAGAAATGCATTGCGGCTTGCGGCCTCCATTGTTAGGGTTGGTTGGGTCTTCTAGAATCGGTAGGTATCCCTCAGCAACCAAGACAGAAGGAGTGAAGGGGGAGAAAGTTCCAGCAATCTCAATCTGCCCACCCCTCCCCGTCTTTTGGTCTCCTAATTCCCAACTCCCTGCTGATAAGACCAACGGTATTGCGACCACAACGTTTGTGCTAGTATGCCAGAGGATCCGGCTAGCCAGAGACTCGTAAAGGAGGGAGAGCGAGAGAGAAGGGGAGCACGTTTTAGTGTTAGCTGATCTCCAGACGAGCACACTACCGGCGAGCGATCATTCCATTAGCTGGAAGCCAAACCGCCTTGCGGACCATCGCTCTGGGCCAATTCATGGGGCACGAGGGAGCGCAGATATGCGGCGGCTATCGCCACGCCCGTCGCAGGGTGACATGCGCGATACCTGCTGAACACCCCTGTAAGACCAAGCCAACCAACGGATCGGATACCTGACCTGGCCTGGGAACTCTGGTCGCTGCGCTGCCTGTCCAGCATCCCAGTGGGTGTTGTCGCTTGTATGTAAGTGCGCTGTGTCGCTCCTTTCCTGCTTTGGGTCCTCTCCTTCCTCAAGCAATATCAACAAAGAGAACAACGACACGCATTTTTTGCACCCAAACTCATCTTCTTGTCACAGCTACGGTAATCGCGACAGCGCTGCTATTCTGCCCTTCCTTTCTTCGTGGTTCTGCTCTTCATCCCGGAGCAAAGACCCCATCGCCATTTCAACTTGCCTACTTCGGAGCTGTGCTTGTAAGTCGCCCTCTGACTCAACCCTCTCCCCCGGAGCGACTCGGCCAACCCGACGCGTCACACTCCCTCTGTCATCGTGCAACCTGCTTATTCTGTGTCGCTTCACCATACAGACACGTACTGAAGTACTCAATTTTCAAAATGGCTTCATTGGCAACCGCTGCTGCTGTTCGCGATATCCCCAAGACCTCCCTCGGCCGAGACAACTTAACTGCTGTAGCGGCCGCCCGGAGCGTCCCTGTGACACGAACCCATTCCCTCCCGACTCCTCCCAACTCCATATCTCCTGCGCTGCCTCCCCATGGGCTCAAGGCTCAGCTGCAGAAGGCCTCCAGGCTCGAACCCATCGACTCGGATCTGGATCTGCACGACAGCACCGACTCCGACTCGGTAGGGTCGCCCGCCTACGAATCCGCGGGCGCCATCACATCAGTCATGCTGTCCAAGTATCACCTCCCAGAGATCCTGCTGAACCACGGGCCCATGCCCATCCGCTACATCATGGGCTACCTGACGACTTCCGTCCCTGGTTTCGCCGGCATCCCGCCTCCCAAGGCTCGAAGGTTGGTGGTCGCTGCGCTGGAAGGACGTGGACAAGGACACGGAGCCGAAGGCGGACGGGTGAACGGTGATGTGGTGTTTGAGAAGGTTGGTTGGGGAAGATGGGACGCGAAGCGACGTGGCCAGCCAAATCGGGACGCCTCATCCCGACGGTCACCCGACACTGCTCCCTGCCCGACCAGCATACCCATCATCAAGGGCGCGCGGGCCATCGACCGGTCCAGGTTGAACCTGCGCGCCCCTAGCATTGGCAACTCGGCCGCATTTTCCCACGACGATCATGACGTTACCATGCTGGAGAACGAGGCAGATAAGATGTCCCTCGACTCGCTGGATGGACCTGCTTCGGCTTCCTGCTCCGAGGCTCCCGACGATAACGACATGATCATGAACGACGACCCCGAGGATGCCACGGACGACGAAGACTGGGCTGCCGTTGGAGCCGCCGCCTTGAGAGCAGGCTCCTACTCCAGCCCGGCTGACGCCCACCACGGCTTTTCCCATGTATATAACAACAACGGCGGATTCCGCTCTTTCTCTGGCACCGGCATGCTTCGAGAGCCTCGACTGGACAACATCGACCTGGCTGCATTGGCTGCTTCGCCCAATACCCAAGAGCGTGAGGCCATCCAGGCTCTTTTGCAACTCGGTTCTGTATAATAATCCTGCATTGGTGGCGTTTTTTTGGGAGAGACCACCGAATTTGGAACGGTCTGGTTCGGTTGGCTGGCTGGCTGGACTGGCTTTTGTGTCCCCCGTGATCGAGGCGGCGTTCCTCTTGATCACACCCTAGCATATTATCGACACACGGCGTCTCTGGCATAATACGATCTGGAGGAATTCTTGGGTTTGGGTTGGTACGGTTTGGTTTTTGGGGGTAATCCCCACAACAAGAACATTCATAGCATGATTTTGGCATGCTCGTGGCCCAGGAGGTTCATTATTCGTCTGACCTCCTCGGTAGCGGGCCTCTTTTGGAGTCGACATCTACTCTTCACTCACACGAACTCACGACCCCCTCAGTGTAGATGGATGTGGAACGAATACCATCAACAACTCAATCAGGAGGATTTGGGCGACCTAGAGACCATGGATGCGTCCTAGCGTGCTCGGTCCCGGATATCCTCTGGTGGCACTATTTCCTTCATCTCAACTTATACCCCCTTTTAGCACATGTTTTTTCCCATCTTGTTTTCCGCTGGCAGAAAATTATACCCACTTCAACATCAACGTGGGAATCTACACGTACCCTCTGGCAGATAACTCAACCTCTGCTAGCTACGGAACATGCTATCTTAATTCGAGAAGAATTTTATTGCGTTGTCGCATATACACATTTTAATCCTTTTGGTGGGGAAGTGCTGAGCATTGATTCACACTTTTCGATTGGGTGGACGCTGGCAATCAGCTGGATATGCGCCAAGCAGCCAGCAGCTCACCACACGGAGGCTAGGCTGGTAGAAGATCAAGTGGACATCTTAGCAGTGGTACATCATGTTAAGATCGGAGACTCGACAAAAGTCCAGCTTGATCGGAGGAGAGAAAAGAAAACAAGAACAGTTTTGGAGGATTGGAATGATTAGTGCACGTTTCTAGTTGTGCTGTTGACGCTACGTCCTCGCTCACCACAGAATGGAACTCTCGATCGTCTTCCCCAATAATTTTCCCTCATACCTAGTGTACACGTGTGATTTTGATTTTGATGGTGACTCCTTGACCGGTTGTTTACGAGAGGGCTTTGGTGGCAATGTGTCAATAGCGGGAGAAGGATATTTCCAGTATCTCGCTGCAGTTTGATTATTGTTTTGACTACAGTCGTGCAGCGACTTCAGGGAAGGGCTATAATCAACGGGGGCGACCTTCCATCGGCGAACAAGGACGATATGCATGATATTCAAACGAAGTTCTTTCTCAAGCTTGTCGATTAGGCTCTGACACATCTTCACGGGATGAAATCCGAGGAATATTACGACGGAGTCTAATGAGTTCTCCGTAGAAAACACTGGATGAAAAAGAAGGGTTCCTATCGTCAAAGCTTGCTCGATTAGTAGCAATAAGACGGAACGGTCATGTGATTAGAAAAAATAACCTGGATTGAATTTTTTTTTCTTTTTTTTTTTTTTTTCTTTTCTTTTTCTTTTTTTTTTCCCAAGAGATTTAAGGGGTCGTTGCTAACAATACTCCGTTCAGACATAACTTTAAACGTAGGACATGGTCTCCCCATCCCCAATATCAATTTACTATGTCTTCCAACATGTACACTGAGTACTTCAAAGATGTCGTGTACATACTCTCCTACAAATGTGATCGAGAATCGGAACACAGGGTGCTAACCAGTATCAAACTCAACACCAAAGAATACTAGGATATGGGCTGGATTTGGCATAGTCTTGTTTCGGTCATGCTTTATCGCAAGAGTTTTCGTGGAGTTTGAGCTTCGGGGCCAGGACTTGAAGATACTTTGAGGATGCGCTGGGCGAATGCAGTAGTCCTTGGATCGCCTATAATCCTTGGTTGTGTCGAAACTTTACGTGTCAAGCGAGACTCAGGCCCATCAATGAAGTCAGTCTCCAGCGAGTCCCGCCAAACATGAATTATTATCCGGGATTGTATAGGATAAATGACAGAATGGGTCTGGCAGGTGTTTTTTGTTCTGATTCTGTTACCCTAGAATGGATTCCAAATAACAGATTGAAACACCCTTTAATACAGCAAGCAAAGCCCGAGGTCTAAGAGAGACTTTGCGTAAGTAAAACTCTAGCATGAATGGAAGACACGTACCTTGATCATTGGACAACTCGCCACTTGCGTTCTGCCAATTCGTTTCTAGCTTCTGGACAAGTTGTACCGGGTCCGTTACAATGCGGCCAGCTAACGACAGCAACCTCTGCTTGATGAATGAACGCGCTGCAAGATCATTTGTATACAGGCCGGTAGTATACAGTGTGAAGGCTAGCAGTTCATCCGTATAGGAATCGTTCTCTATAAAGAGAACAGGCATTTAGGGTTCGTTGCGTTGAGGCTAAGATTATCTCATCTCGAGCGTCGGTGTTCTTGACCTTTGCCAGGTATGTAATCCTTACACAGTGCACCAAGGTATCATTATAACGGGGTTTCTGTATAAGTTGTTGCAGATGGTCATCCATATAGTCGTCATTGAGAAAGGTTCAGGTTCTGAACAAATGTCTTCAAGATCTCGCTCTGGTTATTCCTATGTCGCAGCATCTGTCCTAATCGGAGCTCAAGACGCTCCCCATCGGATTCGAAGGCCCCCCAGAACCACTGCTTTTCGTTTGCTGCCTATTTGCTGAGGATAGCAGACCTCAAGCGACTCAACCGCCCAGGATGGTAAAGAAGAGCGGCCACTGGGTTCGAGATTCCCATAGGAGGTGTAATGTCATGAAAGTAAGATGACTGGACGTCCCATTGTATCTTTTGGACCGTTAGCCTCTCCAGCTGTCGACTACATATGTTTGCGTTAGATCAGTCGTTCCAAAGCGACGGGTCTCCTTGTTTGGCGTAAACGTTATTCGATAGAATAGTGAGAAAGTCGGGGGCCTTGAGCTCATACTCTTCAGGACTGAGCATGGCAGTAGTAGTATGTATGTGGTCAAGGCAGTAGCCTATTCCGATCCGTCTTGATACCAGGCACTGCACTGCACTGTTGATTGTAGTCACTGGCTGTTCCGCCTTGCCAAACATAACGATTCGGGGTTCTTCCGCAGCAAGTCTCTTCCAGATCTTTGGCGCTACATCGGCAACCACGGTTGGCCTTGCCATAATCAATGACCCCTCAAGGCACCATAAGCTTGGATTCAAAATAGGGATTTGGGTTCTGTCAATAGACGTCAGATCATATTCGGGGCCTTTCTGCAAGTCGCTCCTCTTTTTCTCGCATCTTTCTTTTTCCTTTGTCAATGATTCTCTCTAACACAAGTATCAGTCTGCATATTTCCTTCTACATTTGGCATCCAAGCTTTGATTTCGGTCGTCGTCTTGATTCCTGTCCTGGCCTGATTACACAGATTTGGACCCAAACTCCGCACATGGAAATCTATTCCCATTGACACATTTAATTACCAGCCTGTATAGGTAAGCTTAATCAATGTACACGTTTACTTATTAAACAATTTAAACAATTTACGTACTTTATATATAGCCTATTTTTAGACTCTTAGCAACTAAATAAGTTAGTTTTTGACCTAGTTCTTCTAACTCACCAGGTATATTAGTGCTCACTCAGATCCTGTTGGGGAGCGACTGTGCAGCTGAGATAGTGCCTGCATTTGGAATAGCCCTTGTGCCAGTCGCCATTAATCAAGCTGAAAGTTGTCCCACACAGCGGCGGCGCGCCCTTGAAAAATCGATAGAAGAGTCAAGAGGGTCCTGTAGAAATGCCGAAGCCAGCATGACGTGATGTTTGTTGGCTATGCAGGCTCTTTTGGCCTTGACAATATACCAACCCAAACGATTGGACAAGAGTGAGCCCTCGTTACATTCAAGCCTTGTTCGGATTGCATGCTGTACAGGAACGGTGCAGAGGCCCCATAGGTGTTCATACATTGTCACCACTGTGATCTCTAAAGATCCTGACTTGGACTCATAAGTTCCCCTGCAATGTACTGCTCCGCAGGGATTTGAATGTACTCGAAATGAAGCTGTGAGAATCTTCGAATCAGCAGGCTGGCACGGCTTTGAGACCTACGTCATACGCAGAAGCTGTATGGATACCAACTCTCCGTCCAACAGCGGTGTCTTTTGATTTCTTTTATCCTCTCAGTCTTCTCATAAAGCCTTCTTCGGTCAGTAGTTTTGGGAAAGATTCATGTACGAGCTCTAGGGTGTCTCCGCCGCATACCAGTCGTACAGCCTTGATAGGCATCGGCCACAGAAATCCGGATAGTCCGACAACATCCCAACCGAGTTTGCGCATGCCAGAGCTGTAATGAAGTCGAGATCCAGGATCTCATAGGAGGAAGATGTTGGTATAAAAGAATGCAACAGGCTGCGCTCGGTCGTTGCCGCGTTCAGCCTGGCCCCTTGAACCACATTGCCCATGTTTCGTAAGCCGCCCAATGGGATGGCTTGGTCACAGAATCCATCTGCTGGTTGGATACCACCTGGCTGGGTTGCATGGCAGCACGGCCGCGCTCGGTATTTGCGGCTGCGCACGCGTCGGGTAGCATGTCATCCATGTTCAGCCCATGGGGGATGAGCCTCGTGCGTTGCGCATGTGTGAGAGGGACAAAAAAGTCCAGATTGGGTAATCGATCGCTTATGTTGGCGAGCACCCAGCAGTGAATGACCCATGTTCCGCTTATGCCGAACGTGGAAGGATGCCTGGATATGATTAACTCTGTGTGCAGCCAGTATACCCTAAGGTTTGTCTTTACAATGCTGACGGCAGATGCATGGCTCGCTTACTCCATCCATCCCGGACACGGCATTTTGCCCTCGCCCCGAAAGGAGTGCATTGTGTGCAGTGGTATGCATTCTCGCTGTTGCTGTACGGCGTAAGTAGAGTAACAGTAAGCAGGACTTGCAACTCGACTACGCCTGCCTGTCAAGCATGCAAATGCAGGTTTGTGGCTCAGCACAGTCCGCTCTCGGAGACCAGTGTAGACTCACGGTGTAGGTGGGTTGAGATTTAGAGACCAGGCCAAATGAATCTTTCTAGAACAAACTCCATGCAGATCCGTACGCCCGGCAGTGTGCCACCAATGGCACGCAGTGCATAATGCATCTTTTGCAGGCATTTGGGGCTTCCTGGCACATGAAATCGCCGATTAGCACGCTGAGGTAAGTTTGGGGCCATCGGTGAACTAGTCAGAGTCCATATAGTTGCTAAAGTTGGACGCGTTATCTTATACGTAGTCCTAGAGGATCAGATACGCATATCTTACGTGTCAGTCGGACGCAGCTGGGGTCCAGCAATGCACATTTCAGCCTGTATGACACAACAATATGAACGGTATTTGGTTCAATTAACTACTAAGTCGATGACAAATCAGATGGTGTGTGTTGCGAGTGCCACCAGAACACTCGTCAACGCAGACACCACGAACCAGCATTCTCATGCTTCCGGGCTACACCGTGCACAGCACAGTATCTCCGTTCAGCACTCCCTTCCCTTGGCCAAGACCTGTTAAATCTTACCCAAGGGGTACAGGATGTAGTGAGATGAACTACAGTTGCTGCTTATCGACCTGACCCTCCGCCATTTCTAAGCCGTGAGGCAGTTTGCATCCTTTCTAGCAAATGCTAACCGCTGCTCGAGTTCCATACAAGCAGCCGTCCTGACTAGCAGGTAGTTCTAACTTTATGAGCACACTCGGCGCGGCGCTTCTTCTGCCTTCGCGGAGCGTGTGCGCTCAACGACATATGGTCCGAGGGCCGAGGTGATGCTAGCATTGACGGCAATAGAGGGCCATGCATCTTCCCATCCAGTGGAAATTCGTGTAATGATGCCCAGCTTATGTGATAGTGATTTCCTCCCAACGCTTTCAAGTCCCGCTTGCATTTCTGGCGGTCACCGATCTTGCCACGGTGCCGTCCAGAAAGCTGAGCCTTGGTATGTCGACAACCAGTGTCTGCCTCGACCACATACCTCCAATATGGATCTCGGCTACGATATGAAGCAGTGACACAACCTTGGAAATGCGAATTGGACGCAGTCCCGCATTTCCTATTGAATCCGTAATCGCTCGATCGGCTGCCAGCGAAGAGAAGTGTCAACATCAAGTTGAGTCAGATTCTTTCGTAGCAAAGTCGTCATTAAGCTCGTCTGGCATTCGTGATTAGGTCGTCCGTCCATTCGTAAGACATGATCCAAGGCCGGGAAGTAGAAAAGAAAACTTGAAGCGAGTGCGCAGACCGGATGGAGGTGTTCGTCCCAAGTCGCGAAATGGGGTATCATCTAAAAAGAAAGCCGCTTTATGCCGTGTATAAACCAAGAGAAACAGCAAGGGAATCCGATAAACCAATGATTTCTGACCCGGTCGCTGCCGGGTATGGGTGGTGCATTGCTGCGTATACCTCTTATTTTAGCGAGAAGAAAACCCGGTCTTCTATATCTCAAAGACCTGCCCTGCTGTAAATGCAATCAAAATGCCCTTCCGGACCCAGCCATGATGAGACGAAAGGAATAGCCTGTGACCGAGCTGGCGGTTGTAGTGATATGAGATTGCCCGACCCAAAAAAATCAAACGCTCGCTTGCTATAAATTAATGAAATCGAAAACAAAGAAAACCTGGATATTATATGCCGATTGGGTTTCTGGTGTCTGAGAGTCGCCCCTGAGATGATGCAAAACGCCGATATGCCCTGAAATGCCATGATTCTGTGCCGAAGTACGCTGCCCGAGTCGGGGAGGTGGAGACTGTTGACAATGTATGTCGACGATCTCTCATGAGGATGTGACTACTGGGGACTGAGATCCCGTTGTAGGTGGTGGTTGTCACATCGTTGCCGCATACTCGTGGTATCGATCCCAGCCAAAGCCACCGAAACCAGCACTTACACCACATTGCGGCGTTAACATGCTAGGCAACGGTAGCGCGGGAATGGGAGCGGTCACCATTGGCGAGCTATAGAAAAAGCCGGCAGTAGAATATGGTTGGCTGTATGGCGGCGTGGGCGATGGGATCTGAACCTCATTCAAAGCCATGTTGGCCCATATCGGCGTCGAATCCGAAGAAGTCGATGTGACACTAGGACTTGAGGGCAACACCCGCCAGGTGTCGACCGGGGCAGGCATTGCAGCCGGCGACGGCGTTGACTGTGACCAAATGCTTGCTGCTGCAGGTGAGCTGGGCAGCAGAGGCGGCTGGCGGATGACATCGACAATCTTGGGTGGCGGTGGCAGGAGTGGCTTCATCAGCACCATGATGTTGTTCTTGACCTCTTCACTCTTTCCGCAAAGTAGTTCGCCGGCGCCTTCCTCTTCTAGTCCTTCCAGGGTGGAGACGTGTGTCCGGAAGACGAACTTGTTGATGGCCTGGACAAAATCCTCATGCATCTTCTTTGCTTGCTGTTCCTTCTCCGACCAGTCGTAGGTTCCGGCCTTTGCATCAACACAGTGAACATCCTTGTGGTACTCGATCAGGGCCTCGATGGAATCTGGCGTGAGCTTGAAAGCGACCTCGTTCCGCAAAACCATATCCACGTGCACGATATACGCCTCGATGTGCAGGAGCTGATAGTTGAACAGGGCCTCTACCAGGGGGTTGGAATCCGTGCGCAGTTCGGATTCAGGCGCCTTTGGCAGCATGATGGAAGTCAAGGTCCAGATGGCATTGGGAGAGGATAGCGTCTCTGTGAGACATCTTTGATGTTGGGGGACACTGTTGAGCGGGCGCTTCACCCGGTTGATGCGCTTGAGGGTCTGTGTCAGCCACGGCTCGATCTTCGAGCCCAGGACGACGTTGACTGAGGAAGCCCTCGGCGCGAAGGCAGCGGCAGAGGCTGGTAATAGTTGAACAGGCATGGCAGCGGGTATCTGGAGTTTTTTTCTGGCAAGCAGAGTTGAGACGACACAGGAAAAGGTGACTAATATCCAAGGTTGGTCCAAGGGCGGTGGAGAGCGCTTGCCGGAGGTGACGATGGGGGGATGGGAAAGACGAATAATAATAAGAAAGTGACAACGGAGCTAGGCGGTCCCCAGGACAGGGTATTAAGCTTGCACACCTTTGCAGCCGCAAATAGGAAGAAGAGAATGGAGGACGAAGTACTCGTGAAGAGAGAAGAGGGAGGGTAAGACAGAAAGTCACGATGAGAGGTGGGGTGAGTTATAATCCTTCCTCACTCCCGCTCCGACCCGGCGTCGCCTGTGTGCCCCATGTCGCCATGAGTCCATAACTGGCGTCGCCTATTTCTGCTCGCCCTCCCCCTACACTGACTAGGTAGACTAGGTCCCAACCTACGTACTGTAGGCCCCAGCGCGAGCAGCAGTACATTACATTAGCCAGGCCGTGGGCAGGGTGCGCAGCGTTGGGCGATTCGGCACATTGCCTAGTTGGCTTCTCTGCTCCTCGGGTGTCCACCAGCGTGCAGGACCAGGTCGCTGGTATGCGCAGGCGCGATCAGCACCAGCAGGCATCTGGCATCAGACAACGCCTAGCGGGCTGGTTAGCAGGAAACGGATGTACCTCTGGCGGTCGATCCTTGGTCATGCGCGGCAAAGACATGGCCCTGTCCTGGGTGGTAGCATCGTACTTGGGCGGGCTGTGTCGCGACTTGCATATGCTGAAGGGAAACGGACAAATAGCGAGCGCCGCCGCTCAGAGGTGGGAGCTGAAAGTTGCATATGGCCAGTGCACAGCGCCACTGGGCTCGTACCGGTACCTACCGTCGTAGCTTGGAAGCCCTCTTCCAAGCCCTGCCCTGGCCCTGCCTTCCAGTGTCGTCCTTTGCCCTGCCGAGGGACAGCCCATGGATCGCTCTGCAACGTAACGGGCATTCCAGAAAAGCATGCGCTTCGACTCGATGCGACGAAACCCACCCAGCACCCCCATGCAGATGATGGTCTTACAGAAGCCCCAAAGCCTATCTATCCATCAATCGGTCCGCGCGGACTGGCAGATCACGGGCGCAGGCGAAACGGGCTGGAAACCATCGTCGTCACTTTTGCTCCCAGAGGCCTTGTTCCCTGTATTTGACAGATAGTGTAGGAATCGGGTGTAACGACGTCTGTGATCGCTACTCCATCACTCAGCTCACTAGCGTCGCCGGCACTCCGGCACTGGACGCCTTCACTGGACGCTTGCAGGGAACTGGAAGCCTCCGATGTCGAGGCGCTCGCTTACCGACACCCTCACCACGCCTCTTCTATATGGATGCATTGTAAGTTAGTTGTTTGAGCCACTCTGCACAATGCACACATGAGATATGATAGTCATACGTTGGAGTGGTATCAAGTCTGTTTACCGCTCCACCACGCCAATGTTGAGGGTGCCCTCGCCTCTGCATGCAGTCCAACTAGGGGAACCTCCTCGGGGCCTGCTATTGGCAGACGCGCGAGATCTAATTCATCACTCCTGCAGTTGTTCTGGAAAGTCTAAAGATTTTGCAATTATTTCCGATCGTGTGGACCGTCAATGCGACCATCTCGAGGCTCGACAAGCCTCAAAAGTCCCCCGTACAGTAGGAAGAGTAAAAAGTAAACAGGCAGATGGGTCGTTACGCTTATGCAGGTCGCAAGCTGCAGATGGGCCCGGAGGCTAGTTATAGAGGCCGGGTGGTCAAAACTTCTTACCGGCACTGGCCCTGTTCCGACAAGCGATTCGTCCATCAGAAATTATCACAAGCCTTTCAGCATCATGAGAAATTGCCTAATCAACGCCTCGACCAGTAGGCCGACCGTCGTCATCAGCATCAGGAGATAGGACATATCCCCCGGTCTTGCCTTGCAGTGATCAGCACACGTTTCTAGAAGGCGCATGGGCACGTCCAGCAGCGGCCATCCGATCATGTACAGTAGACCCAGCTGCAGACTACTAATGCATCGCGATACTGGGGAACACACGATGACTTGCATATCAGCGAGATGAGCACATATGCTTTCAGCTGCGCTTGCACCCATGGCATATGAAGCCCTCGTAGCCAAGGTGGAGGAAACGAGACGGCTGCGTATCTAGCGGACGGAGGTTCAAGCCATGGACGGAGCGCATGAATTCCCTCATGGCACCGTGTAGCAAGTTCTTCTTGTTCGACCTGCGTGCTGGTCCAACATTGGTCCCAGAAATTTGACTTTGAATGCAAGGTGCTGCAGGCTTTGGGGGTAAGAACTTTCGATGATCCGAATTTCATCTGTGGTTCAAGGCGGATGGGTACCGCTTCGGGCCAGACCAGACTCTCTCCTTACGGCCTGCATACCATCTCATATAGGTAGGTCCCGCAGGAGCGCTTAAGGCATCCGCGGGCTAGTCGCGTCGAGATGATACCGCGCGGAGACGTTTCCAAGTGCCCATCTAGACAGGAGACGAGAAAGAAGAGTGTGAGAAATGGGGTGTGGCCTGACCCAAGACGGGGGAGAGAGAGGATAGTGAAGTCAAAGTTCGAGAAGTCAGCGGCGGTTTATAGCCTATCATTGCTATATGACCAGGATAAGACCCCTGCTAGTCGGAGACGGTTCAAGGTGAACTAAGAGGTGAAAGGTCGCTTCTACGCTCTGATTGGGTGAGCGCCATATCGTCTAGGGGACCGGGGCGGGGAGAAAAGGCGAAATTCTCATTGGCCAGAAATTCGAGAAAATCAGGAATCCCCCAACCCCGGTTTTTCGGAAACTTGCGAGCGACGAGAGGTGCAATCATATCCCAGAAGACCGGGAAAGATGAAGCGAGTGGTGAGCCTGGCTTTTCAGAAGAAGGAAAGTGGCATCTTTTCGAGTTTGAGCTTACGGAATAGGGTTCAGGGGAAGAATAGACGCAACCATGGCTTTCCTCTTTCAGACGAGCCTGCGTCGTTAGCTCCCGTTCAAGCACCTTTCTTGGAGGATCGTACAGGTATTGACGTTATGGGGGCTCTTATCCAGAATCAGCTGCACACATTCAACACACACTCAGACCTACATCAGACTGTAACGCGAGGCTTGGTGTATGGCCTGACAAACGTTCACTAGTACCACCAACAACATGCCAGCCAAAATTCCCAGCGAGACGAAGTCTCCCACATTTTTCATGAGAATCGCGCATCCGGTGTGATTCCATATTACTGTATAGTACTTCGATTTAAATCGCAGCAACCAGTGAAGGTGTTTAGTGCGGCCTCTTGAGCACGATAATTCATATCTTTTTTTGCTCGATGGGTATATCCTATGAACCATTGGGAAACACGCGCTTACAGGTCACGAGCTCGAGGACCCCGGATCTACAATGCTCATGCACTAGATATCACTGGCACATGTGCTCGCATCATCGTTGCGCCAGAACATGTCCTGACGCAAGGAACTGTTGGCCGATGGAGCTCAATGCAGCGACTAGAACGCCCCTTACATGACAATGCAGTCATCTGACCATGGGACTCTTTGGAAATCCCATTCCAGGTCTCGTGACTGTTGAGCCCGGCGAAAGATGCACCGAGGCGGCAGAGGCTGGTCTGGCAGAGGTCAGCTGTTTCTTCAAACTTTTTTTTTGTGATAATTGGTCTAGCTGGGACGAAATCCTGGATCAAATCCAGCCGCTCCTCAAGAAACAGGGAATTAGTCTGATGAAGGGTCGATCTGATTGACTTTTCAGGGTCGTATCACCTCAGATGTCCCAGCTTCTATTTTTGGTCATGTAGTGCCTATCATGACTGCCAATATGGGCTGGGCTTACAGTCTGCAGGGCGCTTCCGGCCTAGTGGGATTGTATGAGCTCGTCGCACTATAACCGGTTGGTCTTTACTTCGGTCAAGCTAAAAGTGCAGCACACTCTTGTGTTTTCGTCATTCAGCATTCGTGGATGTGGTCGCAGGTCGCAAGTCGCAAGTTGCAATCCTCCTCGGGCTTCACGCATGTGATCTTCAAGAGGCCGCCGAGGCCGCTGGCACAGGGCCCTTTTGCGGGTACCAGCGGCTAGTCCGAGCCGGCCTTTGCCGGGTACAACGGTCTGCAACGTGGAGAAGGCAGTGTTGAGTCACAAAGGCATGAACCATGACAACGAAGGGGGAAAAAATCCAGAGAGTCCGCTGACGTTGCGCTTTCTATTCAACCGTATGGGTCGCATGGAGCTCTTGAGTATGCAAGAGCCTTGGTAGTGGCGACTCCAAGACCACGAGGATGTCGTTTGATTAGGCGCGCTGCTGTGGGAGGCTCTCGTATGGTCCCCGTGGGCCCAGCTTTCTCCCGACACTCTACATGTCAACGGAAGCCTGTCCGCGAGAGCAAGTTCAAACCCCCTTATGGCTACATCTGGTGGTGGATCTGCTACCGGCATGTGTGGGACGCGCAATATGGGCATTTCTATTCCAATTGACGAGCCGTCCGACACCAAAGCCCAGTATGGATGACCCCAGACCTGGCACATTAGCAAACGACAGCTAAGGCCCGAGCCGACTTGTCGAATAGACAGATCTCAGTGACGGTTTCGACGTCTGAGCCCCTATCTCAGGGGACTACTCCACGAGGTTCGAAGAGCTATTGGCCATGCGGGTTACGACTTTGCCTTCCTGTGGCCGGTTGACATCATGACAGCGTTGTCCAACTTTCCGCATCGGCTCCTGGCTTTCCGTCCTGGGATAGGCATATCCGCTGCATATCTGCATGTCTGCATGTCCTCCAGTCCGGCATGTTCTATTTCAGAGCACGGAAGTGAAGCTGCTGGCTGCAACTGTGCATTCGTGTTCAGTGGCAAGCCACAGATGCTTAGGAGAGAGCGCGGACTAGTCCGAAGTAGGGCAACAAAGTTGTGGCTGTGTCTCGGTAGTCAAGCAGATCCCTGCATCCATCCCCGCTGAAAATCATCGTGCACATTTCTCGAAGTACAGTACCTACGGTAACTACGGGCTCCGTCACAAGTGCTCTCTCGCGCCGACCGGCCGACCGCCTTTCGCCCCCATCCTGGATTCACCAGTTTCCCACAACCGGAATTGGCCTCTTCGGCGGAGCCTCTAGAGATACTGGACCGCTGTCTGTTTTGACAACTGTCACTGGAATCAGCTGTCTATCCACGCGCTATCTGTAGGTCTCGCATAAAGTTACAGTCGAGTTCCTAGCACAGCTGAAGAATCTCAGGTGCGTCCGGAAAACTAAAGCCGATCTTCGTTATCCGGGGGTGGCTTGTCACATCGCCTCCTGCCAACGTGTCAACCAGCCATTCTTTGGACCCAGCCGCCTGGGAATGGATTCGCAGATGTCTCGCCCGTGAGCGTTTCAGTTGACAAAAAGACCAAGCCATCGAACGCCCCAGCGGTCGGTTTCTCTCGATTGCGCATGGCAAAGTGACGTTTGCATAAGCTTGGGGGGCAACACTAGTTCGCTCGCTGACAGATTTCTCGCCCGAGACATCAATAATCGAGAGGTACACCATCGCCATGGTCCTAATGCATGTCTTAGATCCGTAACGGTCATGTCAATATTCTTGCCTCCTTCATGTGCTAGTTTTGCATTCACCGCCTCGTGGAAATGTGTTGTGAGCCCTGGCCTTCAAGTGGATATTTAGTACTGCATTCAATAGTGCTTAACGAAGCGCATTGTCGAGTGACTCATCACAGCTGTACTGCGATTCGGAATCTTCTCCGGATGAACTTTGTCATCAGAGCCACGATTACACAATGTTGTCTTTGCCCACGGAGGCCTGAGTCTATATCACGACTGCGTACTTTGGCGTTCCGGCCCGAGATGCTACCGAGACTGGATGACACGACAGTGTACTAGATGAAGCAACTTTTATCGGCAGGCAACTTGCTTTTGTGGCGCCAGCAAGACGATTATGCTTCGATGAAGGCGTCTAGAAGTTTCAGATGATCCTCCAAATTAGTCAATCAACGTAGTCCCTTCGGAACGGCGTCCGAATCACATGAAAGCCAATCTTTTCTGCTCCGATCAAATCAGAACTCTGTAAGGGGTTTCATGTGTCAGCAGATGGAATCAGTAGACTTCTATCTCTAGTTAACACAAGCTATTCGTGAACTACCCTATCCAAGGAGCCCAGGATCGTGAACGACAGGTGACGTTCCTGATCTGTCGGCAACACGACAGGCGCGAGAAATGTAGAGCTAGCTTTACTTCGTTTTCGCAATTTTTTAAACAGCCAGAGTTTTTACTGCGGAATAGTTGAACCATTCGCCTGATTTGTGGCATTTGAATATGTTCCTTCAATTTGAGTAGTGCTTCGACATTTAAAAAGCGCCCAAGCTATGCTGAGTAGTCATCAGTTCTCCTGTTCCCTACGGCAAAAAACTTTGAAGAAGGAGCCAAGGTGATGTGATATATTCTCACTATGCAGATTACTACTATATCATGAGGGCTTGAGATCAACAATCTTTCAAATCGGCCAACCAATATTTTTTTCGAGCAGTGCTTAGCCTCCCAGCAATGTGTGTCTGTCTTGTCTATCATTGTTCCTGAACATGGTGAAGTTGTCTTGCGAAATCTAGCGATCATGCCGGCCCGAATGCTACGCGACACAAAACAAATATCCACTCGGGACCCGAGGCCGAAATCGTGTCTTCCAGAGGAGCATCTTTCTAGACGAAGCCAGCTTGCTTCATCCCTTCCGTGACCACCTTCCGAACATCGTAAGAGTAGAAGAAGTCCTGCACCGGTCTAGTGAAGTTCATCGCCTCGTGGCTAAAGAGATGCTTCCCGCATATCTCCTCGGCCTTCTGCCGGTACTCGTCTTTCGTCCCGGGTACTGTGTCGCTCAAGTACTGGGTTACGTGGATGTGATTTTTCAGCAGCTTGCTGAACAACTCGAGCCTCGGCGCAACCTCTGCCGGATCCGCTACACCGCTGAACAGTAGTTCGAGCGCCGCCGCCTCCTCCACGGCGAGGTTCGCTCCTTGCGCGTGCGTGGGCATGACGGTGTGTGCGGCGTCGCCCACGATCACCGCCCTCCCGCGCGAGTATGTGGACAGCGGCTTTCTCCTCACGAGCTTGTAGACCTTGACCTCGGGCGCCTTCTCGATGATTTTGCTCATCAGCGGGTGGTACCCCTTCAGCACCTCGAGGACGTCGTCGTGCGTGGCCGCTGAGTCCCAGTCCTCCTTGTCCCGATCCTTCGGCTGTGTCGTGTGCCGCAGGGCAATGTTCAGAGTCGAGTTGTTCCGGCACGCGTATGCAACCATGTAAAAGGCGTCGGGGAGGTAGAATGGCGTCCAGTAACCCGGCGGCTGGTCTTCGAAGATCGGCCTGGTGAGCGGGTCTGAAAGGATGGCCGACATGGGTATCAGACATCGGTATGCCGACCAGCCCATTTCCTTGAGTGTATCATCTTGTCCCGTGATCTTGCTGACAAAGTTGGATCTGATCCCATCGGCAATTATGATGAGATCCTTCGTCACTTTAGTTCCGCTCCCCAGAGTTATAACTCCTGCATCGCAGTCGATATCAACCACAGCATCACCCAACCGAATCACAGCAGGCTTTCCTAGTCGGCCGACTTCTTCGCTTTGCACTAGCTCCTTGAGGGTGTTATGTAAGTCTACACGGTGATAGAAACCCATCTTTGCCCCAAACCTCTGCGGGATATCAGTGAGGTCCTCGACGAACGCTGACTCCAGCGTGTGTGCGTGCACCATGCGGAGGCTTTGTGCCTCCACGACGCCGGCCCTGACATCGTCGAAGCCCCAAGAGTCCAGTATGCGCGAACCGTTGGGGGTGATGGTGAGAGCAGCCCCGACCTCGTTCTTGAAGGTTGACCGCTCGAAGATCTAGCCAGTTTCGTGTGTCAGTCCTTGTACTCGCTACCTGGTCAAAAGTCGTACGAGTGGCTGCGTCAGAGCTGATAGTTCATGGGGTCTTTGTAGCACATAGGAAGTTTCTCCTCGTCCATCGTTTCAATCAATCGGGACGGGAGAGAAAATGAAGGAGGGCTTCTTACCTCAACAATAGCACCGGCGCGTCTAAGACCAATGGCAGCACTCAGCCCGCCGATGCCAGCACCTATGATGCCGACCGCAAGGGGCATATCTCTTTTGGCCGGGATTCCCCCTTGTCGCTCGACTTACTCCTTTGCCCTATCTGTACGACCTCTGTCTAAACGAGGTATTACAGTGGCGCAATGGCTCGTAACGAGAGGGGAAATTTACCTGCAAAACCTGGCAATCTCCGACCAAGGAAAATAAAATAAACAGATGGTATAACAAGCAGCCCTGACGATAGAAAAAGTCAACGAGAGTTTCCATTACACAAGCAAAAAAAGGTTCGATTGTCATGGTCATGAATCATATCACCTGTCCTCCATATTTCCAGTTTCCCCTTACTCCCAATCCCCCATTCCCAATGCTGTGCCGCAACGAGGTATTCAAAGGGAGAAATAGGCGAGTGCGCACATCTCGGCCGTAAAAAGGCGTCCACTGACAATCCCGGACCGACTGTCCACCTCCGCCTCAGAGTTTGGCTTTCACGCCAAGGCGAAACGTAAGCGCCATGCCCCCGGTCGATTAGGTTCTCGCTCATGGATGAGACTGGTTGCTGCAAGCGCTGATTGGTATAAGAACGGAGAATGGCTTTCAGGGCTGTTCGGGCTCGATCTGATAAGGGGCATTAAAGCGGCCGATTGGGTTGCCGTGGTAAGCGGCCCGGCCAGCTCGATATTGCTGAATCTGGCTTCCCGAACTGACTCAAAAGTCTCGGAGAAACCTTATTCAAATGATTGGCTACATATGTCGCCGTTGTGGACAATGGCCCGATTGGAAGCGGAAGGCATGCAGGCAAACGAGGGGAGTCATAGTGCTTGATATTTATGACTATAAACATATGCAAAGATACACATTAACCAACCTCAGACGCCTCAAGCGGCATTTATCGCTCCAAGATATAGTATCCGCTACCATGAAGCAGGCCCGAAGGTCTCGCCTGGTGGCAGCACAGTCTGTATAGCGGTATCTTGGAAATCCATCGTCGCCGTGACAATATTATTGCCCCACCAATCCGGCGGATTAATATTATTTAGCGTGAAAGCGAAAAAGATCACGAGCGTTGCCAACGCAAGCCCGAGGTCGAGACCAGAAGAGGTCAAGAAGTTGAGTCTGCTCCACCAGTTGAAGTGACGTTTCTTGATCAGGTACTGGAAGATGAAGCCCACGATGCCCCAGGAGAGATAGTTGAGCGGCGAGGCAGGAGGGATGGCTCCCGCACCGCCAAAGATGAGGGGTGCCATCAAGAACTTGACTGGGGACTTGGGCCACTTCTTTGCAGCATAGTAGAGGATCACAGGTGTCACGGCACCGACGCCAAAGAAGATGAAGAGACCCGAGTATATCTGGCCTGGGGAGAAGATACGGGCTGGGCCAATGAGGCCCCAGATGACGGAAGCTATTGTTGCCTTAGTTATGTGACATGTACAAATTGTCGGCAGGGGGCAACGTACCGGAGAAGAACACTCTGCCTCCCGGGCATGTAAAGTGTTCTGGCTGGGTTGGAGTGCAGACACCGTCGATGTTGTTCAGGGCGAAGTTGAGCACCGCAATCTGGATGAAGCAAGAAAAGGTCGTAGCGACTACTTGACACATGAACATGGTTCTAGGCGGGATCTTCATGTAATGTCCGAATTTAAGATCGGACACGAAGCTCAGGGCTTGAGACATCGTGATATACCCAAATGTCTTGAAGCTGCAAACAGTTAGTATGGTACAAAGCAAGCAAGCAAGCATCATGCCGGTCTTACATCATGAGGGCTAGTGGTCTGCCTGGCTGAATATAACCATAGACAAACTCTGTGAGGACGTTCAGCCCGATTTGGTTGTTTGTGACGGCCTGGATAATGCCGATCGGGAGGGAAAACGCAAATGATATGGCAACGGCCAGCAAGAATGACCACCAGTTCAGGTTTGTAGGGTAAGCCAAGACTGTGACGAAGCCCAATCCGAGCATGATGACAAAGAGCCCCATGTACCACCAAGTAGGCGCTTCTTTATATTTTCTCATAAGCTTCATGTGGATGTCGGGTTTTTCAGTTGTGCTGTTCCTGTACTGTCGCCAGATTGTTTTGCGGTGGTGGAGATATGTATACACAATCAATGAGGAGATGGCGGCAAATGATAGCCCATAAGACATGGCGAAAGTTGTACTACACACTTGATCAGTATCAATGAACCCACAAGTCAGCTAGGTCATCATACCTAATAAAAAGCGGAGAGTAGCTCCTGTACGCTTCTTCGTTTAGAGTAAGTTCTGGCGTCAGGATTCGCGTCGTGTTGTAGGTTGAGCCCGTGTTATCGTACGTAGAGGAGTCACTCATTGGTAGGAATTGGGCATACCAGACACCGGTATAATGGAAGGCCGAGGCAAGGCCAATGAAGAATACCACAACACCGATGAGTGTGTTTGCGATGGCATGCCATGGCGGAATCAGAGGAGAGCCCACGAAACCTGCAATCTGTGTCCAGTCAAAAGTGATTGGAAGCAACGAGAGACCGGTGGATCCTCCAAACAGCTGGTTGACAATCGGATTGTCCGGCGCGAGCCAGGTTGGGAAAGCAAAGACGCTGAGGAACTGAGCAAGAAAGCCAGGGATGAAATAGTACGCAAAGGCGCCTAGAGTTACGTAGGAAAACCACCTGTATCGTGGCATATTTCCTCCGATGACGGTAGGATCCGGTGGCGCATGCTTCTCGTACATGGCATTCATCAGCACTACCGACACCAAGTTTCCTGGCCAGATCATGGAAGCAGGATACACTGGATGAGTGTGAGCCTAGGTCGCTACTACGTAGAAGGGTGACAACATACCAAGAAACTTTCTCATCATACCGGCAATGCCGTAACCTAGAGACTGAGTCGATATCGTTAGTAGCAACTGCCAGGGGATGCCAAAGTTCTGTTTATAGAAAACGAGTTGAGCCAGAATGATATCCGTGGCGTACGCGACGGAGAATGATACGCTCGCCATTACCACGATGATGGAGTGTTCCTTGATGTTAAAGGGTCCCGGATTCAAGCTCCATCGAATCCCGAGCGGCCATAGAGTGAACTGCTTCTTTGGCATGACCTTTGCCCATCCCTGACCAATGGGCCATGCTATGATCTGGGCAATCAGTGCACCCAGACCAATGGAAGGGCTTCTGAGAGAGAACAGTGTGTTCATCGAGGCACCAATTACCACAAGAAATAATCCAATAGTCCACGCCCGGACAGTGTTGCAGGGCATCTCCTCATCGTAGTTGCGTACGGCGGCTCGTACTTCGGGATACGGCGAGTCTTCCAGCTCATCGAGTTCTTTGAAGGCGGACTCGTCGTCTCTCATCGGGTCATCCAAGTCCAGGTCGCTTAGCTTCCTTTCGTGTTCCTCGGGGAGGTTTGGATCTAAAAGCATTTCGTATTCTTCACCCTCTTCGTAAGGCTGGCTGTTGTGGACACTAGACTCACCCCATTCCGAGAGACGCCTCTTGAGGGCAGCGACGGGGTCTTCATACCTCGACGCCGCAGTGCCCTCGGCCATCTCTCGCCCACTGACTTCCACGCTGCTCTTGTCGCTCCATGATCGATCATCATCTTCCACTAACCTCACTCGTTGAGCCGTGCCTGACGGACTCGAGTTGGATGTGGGATCCATCTTGTGGATTGGGCGTTACAAAGATGATCGACACTATGGAGGAGAGCGCATGGGAAGCGATGGGTTCTATATAGGGGTTGTCTAATGCCCAAACCAAGCTTTCCAGGGTATTAGGAAGGTTAATCCCAAATCTGCAGATCCCAGACGGACATGAAGCAGCCTTCGACTGGATGCAGAGACTCTGCGATAAGCCTCTTCCCGTAGCTTCGCCTTCCTATTGGCAGGAACGCCACTCGACCTCGCAGCCACGGACTGCTCAAAGCATCAGGGCAGGGCTAGAATCTCATGCCAGGGACTGAAGCGTATACTTTGGGGTCCGGCTGATATCGAGCCACGGGCCTGGGAGAAGTGAATCAACAGCAGGCCCAGAATCGAGCACGCGATGAACGGCCCTTACCCAAGACGGATATGGGACAGGGTCTGCAAAGTTAAAGATAGGTGAAGCATGAATCTTGAAGATCGGGAAGACAGCGAGGCCGGCCGCAATTCGGTATGCGATAGGCAATGCTCCTCCCAGCTTTGTGGTGATTGGACTGATGGCCTGCTGATAAGACAGAGAAACAAATGTCGTCAGAAGAATAGCGATATTCTGAAACCAAGATGCGGCACAGCTTTGGTATCGATAGGCCAATCCAGCCGATCGGGACTCGAGCAAACCGCTAAGTGGTCAAGTATCAAGTCTGGCCGAGCTAGCGATGGAGAAACAAGACGAATTCTCTTTCAGTATCGCGGCATTCCCAGCACAGAGGCCCCTGCTACCAATTGCCGACAGCGAGAGGTGGTTTGTTTTCTGGTCGTTCAGAACAACTTTGATCTGAAACGTGTTCTCACTCCAACGGCTCAGCCGCGCGGAATGTCGTTCAGCGAGCTAACCTAGGATGTCCTTGCCGCAATCGACTGAGTTGCTTTGCATGAGTAGGCCAAAAAGGCTTGTTTCTGGTGTCGAGACACTACCCAGAAAGCCTCGATATAGGCAGTGTAGTGAGAGTGTGGACACAAGTAGTACAGTGCAGTTGTATGGTGGGAGGGTGATGTGGTGTAATGATCAATGTAGGTGGCCTGTCAATTTGAGCCGCCTGTCACGAACGCATGGCAGAGTTCCAGCGATCCAGTGTTCCAATTACGCGGCGTGGGGCCGAGTTTCCAGAAGTCGTCATCCCTGGAGACCCCCACCCCTCTAACATTGTACACTGCACTAAGCCAGATAAGGTATGAACAGCTCCCTCTCACTAAGAGCTTTCTTTGCGAGCTCCCTATGCTTGTTCCCCCAGATTTCATGCTTTGTGTTGTTTTCTGCGACACGCACTGGCGATTGCTATGATCTAATTGGTAGCCGAGCGTGGACGGTATACAATGCCCACTATCAACCTTGGGGCCCGACCTACCTTTCTCCTCGATATTCAGGCTATGGAAGCGTGATGCGCCGGGTTGTCGTTACAGGCCTGGGCGCGATCACACCTTTGGGTGTGGGCGTTCGACGCTCATGGTCTCGCCTCCTTGCTGGTGAATCTGGAATCATCAGTGTCGCAGATTTTGAGCCACAGAAGCTATGGTGTGGTCTGCCCAGCACGGTCGCTGGCATCGTGCCCAAAGGAGAGGGCGGCGAAGGTCAATGGCGCCCGGGCGATTGGCTCACGGCCACGGAGCAGCGGAGGACGTCGACTTTTACTCAGTATGCAATGGCAGCAGCAGCAGAGGCTCTCGGGGATGCTGGATGGCAGCCCAAACGGCAGGAGCAGCTAGAGGCTACTGGGGTTTGTCTGGGAAGTGGTATCGGCAACCTGGATGAGATCTACAACACCAGCATAATGTTTGATCAAAGTGTAAGCTGGCAAATCCGTTTTTCCCCGGTGGCCCACGCAGGGGACATAAGTTGATAAGACCATTCATATCCCAGGGCTACAAAAAGGTATCCCCACTGTTCGTACCGAAAATCCTCATCAACATGGCAGCAGGCCATATCGCTATGAAATATGGCTTCCGAGGACCAAATCATGCGGCAACCACAGCTTGTACCACGGGCGCACATTCAATAGGTGATGCGTCGCGCTTCATTGCTTTCGGGGACGCTGATGTCATGGTCGCTGGCGGTTCGGAAGCTTGCATTCACCCATTAACTTTTGCTGGGTTCGGCAGATCGCGGTCCTTGTCTACAGCTTTCAATCATGATCCGCCGTCGAGTTGTCGCCCCTTTGATCGTGATCGTAGCGGTTTCGTAGTTGCCGAGGGAGCCGCCGTGGTCGTTCTAGAGGAGCTGGAGCATGCGAAGGCGAGAGGGGCCTCCATATATGCTGAACTCAAGGGCTATGGCTGTAGTGGCGACGCCTACCAGATGACTGCACCTCTCGAGGACGGTTCTGGGGCCTATCGAGCCATGAGGAAAGCCTTGCAACATGCCAGCATCAAGCCCAGCCAGGTCGACTACATCAACGCCCACGCTACAAGCACTACTATTGGCGACACTGCCGAGGCTCTAGCAATCCAATCTCTGATGGTTGGCCCCGAAGGCTATGCTAACGACAGTGGAGTAACAGTCAGCAGTACCAAGGGATCCATAGGACATCTTCTAGGGGCAGCAGGCGCTGTAGAAGCTGTCTTCTCTATTCTTTCGATCGCCGATGTGAGTTACATATTCCCGCCGGTTTGGTCCTGAATGCTAACGACACGCTCAGAATGCAGTGCCTCCAACAATGAACTTACATAAGCCTGATATTGAACCAAAATTCAATCTGGTGCCCTTAGAACCCCAGAGCAAAAAGGTCGACGTAGCCATGTCGAATAGCTTCGGTTTCGGGGGCACCAACGCGTCGTTGCTCTTTTCCCGATACCAAAACTAACCCCAAACCCGCCAAACGGGAACAAGCAACACCAGAAAATTCGTTAAATTCCTGAATTGCTGTAAATGGAGGCCAAAAAATTGTAATTACAAGACCTTTAGAGCAAGCATTACTACTCGTGTTATTACAAAATTCTGAATACTATATATAATAGAACAACTGCCAACTCCATGAAGAGTGATTAGAAGTCGGTGCGTGAGTGCATGTTCTGGTAGAACATATAAAATTCGAAGACACGTTCCACTCAGAGACCTCTACGAACATATTGAAATGATGAACATATCTTGTTTGATCCTACAATTGGAAATGCTACTTCAATGATACGTCCAATACTATGCCAGCTATATGCAGCGGAAGGGTTAGCGCGGTCTAGTTCCGCCTAAGCTCTGATCCCCGGCGTCGATCAGCGCAGCTGCAGCTTCGCCTGGGTGCACTTTTTTTTCTGAAGCCGCGCCGAAGGTCAATGACGCGAAGACCCTGAAGTCTCCTTGGACTGCAATCGCAATCCCCAGTACACCATATTGCTTTTAGATTATTGTCCGTCACGCTTGTACACAGCACAATGGCTTGCAGGAGTTGTAGACGCACTATCTTGAGGGATCTGTCATCCCGGCAGGGTCTTGTCGCATCGTCCAGCACCGAGGTCCAGTCCGCAGCAATCGCAAGACAATTGAGCCTGCAGATCGTGGCAGCAGCTCCTCAGCAGCAAAGACGAGGCTTCAAGAGTACAGCACAATGTCAGAAGTCATGGGTCCCCGAGCCCCTTCGCAAACTGGGAGGAATGATCATACGGTCGACTAGCGAGCCCTACCAAGTACACGCAGCCACAGAGACTATCTACAAAGCCGCCGCCGCCGAGGCCGCATATACAATCTCGGAGACAGACAAACGCAATGGGACGGTGAAGAAGACGGAGGAGGGTGAGGAGATCGGGACGGGGAACACGACGTGGCACACTGGTACGTTCGGCCTCTGTGCTATCTAGCTGCATCACACGTGCGCTTTGGCTACAGCACGGGGGAGGTACAAGTCACGATAATGGATAGCTAATGCGATACAATTGGAACAGATTTCGACCTTTCACCGACCTTCAGTACCTGGTCCCAGGTAACGATGCTGCATCTCTACCTGGTATACGCACGCCTGCGCAACCTGCCGGTCGACTCGGCCCGGTCCTGGCAGAAGCAGCTGACGGACCACTTCTTCTTCGACGCCGAGGAGCGCATGGACACGATGCACGGCATCTCGTCGCGGGGCCTGCGCCACCGCTACCTCAAGGACCTGTTCATCCAGTGGCGCGGCGTCATCGCCGCCTACGACGAGGGCGTGGCCAAGGGCGACGCCGTGCTGGCTGCTGCCGTCTGGAGGAACATCTACAAGGGCCGCGAGGACGTTGACGTGAGGAAGCTGGCGGCCATCACGAGTTGGATGAGGGCGTGTCTCAAAAGCCTGGATGCGACGCCTGATCATGCCATGTTCTTCAGCACGGCCAGCACATTCAAGGTTTTGGCCAAAAATGAATTTAGACTGGTGGATATTCCAGCGAGAGAACTAGAGGGTGTTCTGTCGGCGACGCAACCACAGCCGACTGCCAGGGAAGTTGCGCCGAAGGTGGTGATCAAGGAGGCTGCCTAGGCGTGCTGTACATCGGCATGGGGCACTGTATTATGATTGTAACGCCTTTGTATTATACTCGTCGTCCTCGCTCCAGAGAAGAAAGTGGACTAAATACTATTACACAAACTTCACTTCCATTAGCTTGTTCTGGGCATTGTTTCTTGGTAACCTACTATATTCTTGTATCTGCTAAGTGAATATGGAACACTAGTTTTCCAAGATTAGTGAAAAGGTGCCGATGAGCGCAAGGTGCCAAATTGGTTAGTCAAATCTCAGCTTTCGTCCAGGCATACCATGCATGGCGCTCTTAAAAAAGGCGATGTGACCATACACTTGCCCCTATTGGCAAGTATAGTTACAGCATGAAAGTACTCAGCTACGGGCGGGTCGAAGCATTACATCTACTCCTTTGTATCAAAATTCATTACTTTAAGGTGAAATCTCAATTCTCGACTGGCCAGTTGGTTCAAAGGCGACGAACGGAAGCAATTAAAAAGAACTTTTCTTTATTCCTGTCTCATTCATTCGTGCTAGGGGGATATCGAAAGGCGAGAAATAGCAACGAATGTGTCCCATATCCACTCTAGAAACAACACAAATCGCAAATCTAACTGGCTGGTATAAGCAGAAAAGAATTCAACGCTACAGGTGACCCCCTGCGACGAAGATATTCTTCTCCTTGACCGGAAGATCTAATCGAGCGCCTCAAAACTGGGCACGGATGCATCTCTTTAATAAACATCATACCCAGTGGATTGTTCTATTCCCATGCGGTAGTTTTCCTTCATAGAAAACCACGGCGAGGAAAGCTGACACCTTCCACTGCGGGCTCGTCCACGAACCAACTGCAGCGCTCGCCGGCCGCCTCGTTGACAAGAGCGGCTGGCAGACCGTTTCCTTGCTCGAAGATCTCCTTCATGATGTCCTTCTTGCCGCCACCCGTGGCAACGAATGCGACCTTCACCGAGTGTGTGACAACGGGGAGCGTGAGAGTGACTCGCTTTGGCGGGGGCTTGGGTGAGTCCTCAATGGGCGCTACCCAAGCGTTCGTCTCGCGCAACAGCGGGTGGCCAGGGAACAGACTGCAAGTGTGGCCGTCGGGTCCGGTGCCGAGGAGCAGCAGATCGAAGATGGGCAGCTTGACGGAGTCGCGGCTGGCGAAGGAGCGGACAAGGAGCTGCTCGTACTGGTCGGCCAATTCCTGCGTGTCGTTGAGGTACTGAGTGTCGATGGGGTGGACGGTTGGCTGGCCATACTCGGCAGGAATCTTGTCCAGCAGTTCCTGCTTCAGGAGGTAGTAGTTGCTGTCCTCGTGGTCGAGGGCCACGGCGCGCTCATCGGCGAAGAAGATTTCCCACTTGCTGAAGTCGACCTTGTCCTCGTCTGAGCTGGGGGCAGCGAGCAGGGCCTTGGCGAGCGTTTTGGGCAGCGAGCCACCCGATACGCCGACCTTGAAGACGCCATGACGGGCGAAGCCAGCATTTTGTGCCTGAATGACGTACTCGCGCAAGGCCGGCGCGAGCGCTTCGGTGGTCGGGAAGGCAAAGAGGTTCGCCTGTTTGCCCATGTTAACGGTTGTGGGTGGTGGTGCGAACGATAATGTGGGTGGTAAGCTTCGATTATGTGGTCAGCGAGTTGGGGTTTTCGTTGGATAGTGAGTCCCAAGGGTGTTTTAGATGTAAAGTTATGTACGAGAAGGATGGGAGCAGGTCGGACCGGCGACGAACGGAGGGGAGTTTATTGCTCTTGTGTGTGTGTGGTGTGGTGTGGCCTGGATCCAGAGTAAGTAATGACGATGGTGGGGGTTTATGGGTCGTAGCTTTTCTATGGATGCCCTGCCCGCGATTAGATAAGGCTGGGAAGCTGGGTGCATGTATACAAATTAATGCCGTACGATTCTTGCCCGGGTCAACAAACGCGCGCAGTCTTACATACAGCACTCTTCAGGGACAGGGCATCGATCATCCCTGGCGTCAAAACAAGTGTTGGAACCTAGTCATGACGAGTTGGTTACAGGCTGTGCTATCAGGATTATGGTACGCTGAATAAGTCACCCACGGTTATGGGCGAACCCAGCCAGCAGCGTGAAGTGGGATGCGGCACGGAAGAGGCGGGGTCTAAGGTACTTTTTTGGGACTTGATGGAAGGCAGGACAGAGTCAAGCTCTGTGAGATATTAGTCACGGAACAGCGTAACAATCACCGACGGGCCGTAGCTGATGGCCTCTATCTGATCCTAGACTGGCCAAGTAAACCTTAAAACGGCGGCCGCTGTGTTCAATTGTTGTTTCTGTCCATTTCTATACAGCGGGGCGTTTGACGTAAAGGTGCCGCCATTCACGAATTTGCGGAAAGCGAAGCCAGGGAGCGCCTTGGCGCAGCTCCACACGGAAGGGCCCCGTCGACGGAATCTTGTTGGCCGCTGTTTCGATTCTTGGCTGCTCGTCGATATCGTTTGGTTAGACCTAGGCGACGGCATAGCGACAGCAGGGTTTCGCAGAGTTTTAGGTAGGTAAATTGTCTTGTTGCGACGGGCGACAGGGCCACGCAGGGAGATCTACAACTCTTTTTCACATGCGTGACCATTGGTCCGGGAGCGAATCAAGTCCGGTTGTTAGTAGGATCACTACATTAGAGCTCCACTGGAAAAGCCTAAATGAATGCGCTGCACGTCACTACGAACTCTGCCCTGGAGTTGCGCCACACCTAAACAATGATTGCGCTATCTTGGCCGTTGGTAAGTTCGAAGCCGCATCCGGGGCTCCCATCTCATGACGGAACACCTCGCATGAGTGGCTTTGCACCGCTAACGTGTGATGATCATTGGTGCGGGCTTTTCTATCGGAGAGCCGCAGAGGTGGACAGGTTGGGCTAAAACGGATGACAAGTATCAGTTAGTTACCTTGCACTAGCTGACCAGTGTGCTCGGAAAACAATGAACGAATTCGCAGTCACCACTTTGTATGACAATGATCAAATCTGGTTGCGGTACTATGGCTGATATTGGGACAGACTATGACAATTGAATTGAATGCTTGCCACAACCATATCGACCGCCTGTCTTACTCCCCTCGAGGATCATCTTCGTATCTTGCACATAGAATTCCTCTCCACATTTTATCGGGTTTGAATTTCGTATTTGAGACGTCCCCCAAGAACGGAACGAAATTCAACACACAGTCAAAGCGGAATATGTGATCCACCGTAACTCGGCTGACGCTACCGGCGGCCGGTGATGACTCGGCGACATGTCCGGTTTTGCACAATTACCAACCGCACACCCTAGCACATTACACGCAATCAACTGCACATAGTCCCTTCGTGATCTTTCTGACCACGGATTTGCAGATCGGTTTCGCAGAAATACCACAACACAGCATTTTACAGTTTATGCTCCCCTGCGCCTGTCAAGGATGGCGCAGCCAAAATACCTCACGGGCGACTCGGCCGCTCTGAATGAATTCATAGACCGCTTTGACGTGAGTGCTCTGCATTATGAGATGAAATGCCACATGCTAATTCCATGTCAGGTCTTCCTCCTTGACTGCGATGGTATAAATCCACTTTTTATTGTCACCAAACGCCTTAGCTAACCCGAGGCATAGGTGTGCTATGGACAGGAGACCACCTCTTTGAGGGTATCGTAGAAACCCTGGAGATGCTCCGATCAAGAGGTTAGCATATTTCACATATGTATGATATCCTTCAACCTTCGTACTGAAAAGCAATGCTCCCAGGAAAGAAGGTGGTTTTCGTCACCAACAACTCGACCAAGTCCCGCGAGGACTACCAAAAGAAACTGACATCCATGGGCATTCCAAGCGATGTCGAGGAGATCTTCGCATCGGCCTACTCATCTGCCATCTACATCTCGCGCATCTTGAAGCTACCGCCTGGAAAGAACAAGGTCTATGTGATTGGCGAAAGTGGCATCGAACACGAGTTGCGCTCCGAAAACATTCCTTTCACCGGCGGTACCGACCCGGCTTTGAGACGGGATATCACCCAGGAGGACTACGTCAAGATGGCTGATGGAAGTATGTTGGATCCTGAAGTCGGTGTCGTGCTTGCCGGTCTAGATTTTCACATCAACTATCTCAAGCTATCTCTCGGTTTCCAGTACTTGCAACGAGGCGCCAAGTTCCTTGCCACGAATCTGGATAGCACCCTGCCCAACAGCCACAGCTTCTTCCCCGGTGCGGGTTCGATATCGATTCCGTTGGTGAATATGAGTGGTCAGCAACCCATTGCCCTGGGCAAGCCTAGCCAGGCCATGATGGATGCCATCGAGGGCAAGTTCCAACTTGATCGTGCTCGGACTTGCATGGTTGGGGATCGGCTGAACACCGATATCAAGTTCGGTGTTGAGGGAGGCCTAGGAGGCACCCTGGCCGTACTGACGGGCGTCAATAAGAAGGAGGACTGGGAGGCTGCAGATGCACCAGCCGTGCCTGCTTATTATGTTGATAAGCTCAGTGACCTCCGAGGTGCGAAGTCATAGACTACGGAATCACCACTCTATAAAAGGTGTACCCCTCGATAAATGCAATCAAGCCCGGGCAATCCTACCTACTTAGACAGTTATAGAGGTATCATATTCCTATAGACTGCATCAATACACGCTTCGGTAATATCAATGGATCTAGTGCACCAACTCGGGCTTCCCCTCAACCAAATTACCATTTAGCCTGAATGCTTAGTTTCCACTAAGGAAAACTGAATATACATAAACTAACTAGCCTTCTTCTCGAACCTTGGCAAAGCTGTGCGCTATCGTGCGAAATTCCACGAAACGATACATGAATGCGTCTTCTATGACAACACAGACCCCCGGCGGGACGCTTGAGGTTGTATGTCCGCTGCTTCCCCCGCAGTCGTAGCCCTCCAATCCCAGGTCCCTGGAACGTTGTCGGGCTGCATGCTTGCCGCCTACATGTATGCGGAGGTGGGATAGGGTTGGGGAACAGAGTATAAAACTGGGCATCAATACGCCCTCAGGTACATTGATTTGGACTAGCGACAGTAATTCCACAATCGAGCTATTCCTCTGTGACTATAAGATCTACTTACTGGAAGACGTTTGAACCTACTCAACATCATGGCCTCTCCAACTGCGCCCTTGACCGAAACCGAGAAGAAGCACTTTCTCGAATATGGCTATCTGCACCTCAAAAATTGCTTCACTCGCGCACAAGCCGAAGAGATGACTTCAACTATCTGGACCCGCCTTGGCATGTCCCCTAATGACAAATCGACCTGGACGAAGCCGCGGATACACATGCCCTCCCACCAGATCTTTGACGCCTCGGAGTTCGCGCCCAAGGCCTGGTCTGCCATCTGCGAGCTCTGCGGTGGCGAGGATCGTATCTCGGCAGACTCCAAGCACTGGCGCGATTCCTTCATTATGAATCTCGGGTCGCCCGAGGGAGAGGGGAAGCCCACCCCACCAAAGGACTTGGACAATTGGCACGTAGATGGGGATTTCTTCGTGCATTACCTTGACAGTCCGGAGCAGGGACTCCTGGTGATTCCCCTGTTCACAGACATCCGACCAAACGGCGGCGGGACCATGATCTGCCCGGAGGCGATACCCAAGCTTGCACGATGGTTATACGAGCATCCCGACGGCGTGTCGCCGAGAATGGTGCCGCGAGATCATCCGGACTTCGCAAAGGAGCGCAATCTACAATGGTATTGCGATGTGACGCAGAGCTGTGAACAATTTGTCGAGGCCCAGGGACAGATCGGTGATGTATACTTGTTGCATCCGCTCATGATGCACTCGGCCAGCAACAATGCCTTGAGGTTACCACGGGTCATTACAAACCCTCCGGTGAGTCTGAGGGAGCCCTTTCGTTTTGACAGAGCAGATGGAAAGTATAGTATTGTGGAGCGAAAGACTATCGAGAGCCTGGGTGGTGAGGAGCAGCTGAAAGGATGGAAGATCACTAGGCCGAGGGAGGCCGTTATCCCAGAAAGGGTCAGGATCCAAGAGGCCATGAAGAGGGACGAGATGAAGAGGCTGGAAGAGGCCAAGGGGGTCGCTATTGAGGCGTGAACACAAATATGCGTCGAACGACCCTTGCAGGATGAGAATCACTACAGCATACATACAATCAAGTGGTGTTTTCCGTACATTGATGATAGTCATAGCCTCTAAAAAAAAAAAGTATTTCTACATGCTACCCAAGTTTCACCAGTCCACTCTCTCTTCTATCTCATTCAAAATTAAATCACTAATATATCTCAATCTTAGCGGATAGATTGAGTAGCTATCGGCTTATCGTATGCCGTGATACAGATGATTGAAACCGGTGAATCAAGGGGCCTTGGCAGTCTGCGACACCATTGGGAGGGAACGATAGCATGAATTAATTATCATCACTGTCATTTCTACCCTGAACACCTCTCATGCTCACTTCATTCATTTCCAGCAACCCGTCATGGCAAATTGTATAATCCTTTTGGCATGCTCAGCAAGCAATGCTAAATGGAAAGAACGCATCTGGAATGACACAGAGGGGAATCCCTATAATTGCAATAAATGAAATCATGTGTTTCATGGATAAAGAGAAAAGCTCCAGAACTCAGCAAAAATTCTCATGTCACCCAGTTGTTCAAGGCAAGGTTGAAAGGAGTACATTGTATCCTTACAGCAGGCGCTGAACATAGCGCGGCCCCGCAGAAGCGCGTTCCAGCGCTCCAGGCCAAAAAGCGTGCCCCTCTCGAAAGGTATTCAAAGCTTTTCTGCACCTTCTCTGCCTCGATACCATACAAAGTCTTCGACTGCGTGGTCGAGTGTAATTGAATTTCACAGTAATACTTTGTGTCAACAAACCTTCCTCCGGGTCGCAGTCTTTCCAATAATCGCAATGGCACCTGTCGAACTTACCCTGGTCCTCGCGGCGACGCGCAATATGGGCATTGGCCGTGCCGGCGGGCTACCATGGACAGGCCTGAAGAAGGAAATGGCATATTTCGCCCGAGTAACCAAACGATCGCCCTCGGATGTAACAGTCACCCGCACTGGGATCTCTGGAACGAAATTGACTCATTTGACGCAGGCACAATCTTCTGGCCCCAATGCAGTCATCATGGGCCGCAAGACATGGGACAGCATCCCACCAAAGTTCAGGCCACTCAAGGGGCGGCTGAACATCGTCATCAGCCGCTCCCACCCAGAGGCGGTGGAAGAAGCTGTCAATACCGAGACTGATCCCGTCAAGGTAAACTCTCTGGAAAAGGCGGTCGAATATGTCAGCTCCGGTGCTCCAGGAAAAGTTGGTCGAGTATTTGTGATTGGCGGTGCACAGATCTACGGTGCGGCTTTGCAGCTCCCGGAGGCGAAGAGGATAGTGCTGACCAAGGTCATGACTGACTTTGAGTGTGACGCATTCTTTCCATTGAAGCTGTTTGAGTCGCAGGGCGATAGCAAGTGGGTAAAGCGCTCAAAGCAGGAGCTTGACGCATGGGCTGGGGAGACAGTACCGGAGGGCGTGCAAGAGGAAAACGGCACCGAGTATGAATTTCAGATGTGGGAAAAGGTGTCCTAAAGGGAGGTCTTTCGACTGGACCCCGGGTCAACGGGAGTTGTATCATCTTACTACAAAAGTAATTTATTGTGTTTATTCCATGTGCGTGTCCAGATTCCTATGCGAATGCTGGCAGCGATGTACATATCCGTGATACCAACTTCTAATTGTGAGCTAGCACTATACTCATCCGCAAAACCGCCCCCAGGTCCATCATTGAGTCTTTTTTGCTTGCCTTAAACCTATCTCACCGAAATTGAAGTCTCCCCAACGACTACTTGGTACTGTATTCTGTCTTTTCCTTAAGGGAATATCACCCCATCGTCCAATGCACACCTCCAACATAACTTATATTGGGGCAAAGCAGACGGCCGATTGCCTGACCCTCCCTTAACATCTTCTGCGCTCATCGGTCTAATTTCTTTTCGCGAATGAACGAGCTCGATATGAGGCAAAGTATAATCATAATAATGACTGGCAAACAAGCCCATGAGGTCGCAACAGCGTAGCAATCTCGGACAATGTTTGCAACATCAATTGGTAGTTCTCGGATATAGTCAAGAGACTCTCTGACACGCTCCGCTATCTCGTCTGCGCGGCTGTCATTGATGCGAGAGGCCAGTTCCGTCCGAAGAACTTGTTGCAACACTGCCGTCGAGATGCTGATGCCGATGGTGGTGCCGAGTGAGCGGAAGAGATAGGAGCAGGCGACAGCGACCGCCATGTCCTCAGGGGCGGTATTGGAGATGATGGCGATGAGTGTCGTCGTAATCGAAATCGACGCCCCCAGAGCAAGGACGACCATAGCGACCAAAATGCCGACGAGGGATTTGGCGACCACGCCAGTGAACAACACTATCAAAACCAAACTTAGAAACACAATACTGTACCCGATGAGGGTGAGCCAGTAGTATTTGCCAGTTCTTCTCATGATGAGCCCTCCACCAAGAGACCCAATAAGTCCGGAAATCGTACCGGGGAGGAACATCAGACCCGACTCTGCTGCCGTGAGAGCCAAGGCACCTTGGTAGAAAAGAGCCACGAAGAACCATGCTCCCATCTGTGCCGCCACTCCGAAAAAATTGGCGCCGTATGCAGCCAGTACCGGAGGATCCAGAATGACATGACCCGGCGCAAAGGGGTTTGAGGCAATTTTGTTCTCTATGAAGATAAAGACCGCACACAGGATGGGAGTCAAAGCCAAGGGGACGATGGTAGCGATGTTGCTCCATCCCTCATTACTACCGTTATCCAGCCCATAGGCGAGCAGGAAGACGGCGATACTGAGAGTGATAGCACCCGGGAAATCGATCTTCTTGATTTTCTCGACCCAATGCGAATGATCGGTCTTTGGCAGATCAAGCACAAAGAACACGGCTGTCCAAGCGACGATGGCAATAGGAAACTGACCAATGAACGCCCAGCGCCAGCCGATAGAATCGGCCATCAAACCTCCCAATGGTGCACCGCTCGCGATACCAGCCGCAAACACGATGTTTATGTAGCCCTGCCACACGCCGCGGTCACGCAAAGAAACAAGGTCTGTCATCAGTATGGATACCACGGCATTCATTCCACCTCCGCCCATACCCGCGATACCTCGCGAGATGCATAGCTGTATGATGTCCTTGGAAAGTCCGCAGCCAAGACATCCCAGACCGAAGACACTGTAGGCGAACAGCAGACACTCCTTCCGGCCGAAAATATCACTCAGCTTGCCGTACAGTGGTTGAAAAGTCGTCAATGTCAAGAAGTATCTGATCAAACAAGTGTCAGCTCCCGCCCTCTTTACCCAGGGGCAGCATTATGCCTACGAGGTAGCAATCCAACTCGTGTTATTTAAGGCCTTCAAATCGGATCCAATCTTTCCATAAGTTGCAATGACTAAGGTTTGATCCATCGCCACGAGGAAGATCTGTGCTTATTATCAGCTACCCGTGTGTTCCGAAACGAATCCGTAATTCGGTGCTTACACCAATGGCTAGGGCGGGGAGTAAAGAGGCCATATTAACTTTGATCTTGGGCCCATCATCACTGCCTCCATTGGTCGCATTCTCGCCCGCGTGGCCGTCGCCATCCGTAGATGGTTGCGCAGGACCTGGAAAGGTGCCATTGTTCTTTTTCGGTGCATTGCCGTTCTCGGAAGCGCTGGCTCCAAGCAGAGGGGCCGTCTCTGATGCTGCCGCGACATCCGGGGGGACCTGCTCGTCTGACATCTCGACAATCTCGAGAAAACTCAATGTAATGAATCCCGTGCGTATACCGACAAGCTCAACTGCTCGAACGAACAGCGCGAATTTTCCGACAATCCGGCATCTCTACTGTCGGGAAGCAGCCCGGTCAGGCAATCACGTAATCACGTCCAGCGTATCTCCCCGCCATGGAGGAGCTCCAGCAAGCGGGCATCGGAAGCGCCCTATCTGCATCCCGGGCGGCCGCAGAAGAAGATGGATTCATTGTAGCTCGATATACATGGCACCGAATACTTTCCTTCAGATGATTTCAAGTCTGGACGCGCTCGGTCCTCAACGGCCATTCCTGGAATGCTCGATTCGCCTCGGATCCCGTGGCTATTGACCAGTTTCTGTGAGAGACGGGAGCGCCCTATATTTCTTCTCGAAATGCCGCTAGGCCCGGAGACGGAAGGTATTGGGACGCGAAGAAGCAAATCTCCGAGACACGCGCCTTGTTTCCTCTGCCTGGGTAATGGCTGTTGGAAATCCCGTTCCAATACCCCAACCGTTCTACGTCACACAGACACGGCTCGCCGCAGGAACCGTAAGCTGGGCTTGGATATTGCATCAATTGAAATCATTGGCTCCAAATGCTTGAGGAAGGCAAACATGCTCCTTGATTCAGGGGCACATCGCAGCATTGCTCACCGGCTCGTCGTCAATCCAGCACGCTATTTCCCACTAATGCAGCGACACAAGCGTGCTCGCTTTGCCACGCTGCACGCCTCGAATCCTGAGGTCTGTTGAAAAGGGGCCTGTCTGTCATCCTCCGAGCAGTCTGTGATTACATCTGTGGTTTCTTTTGCGGTTATGGTAGGCACCAATATGACGGCTACAAGCAGATAGAGCAACACGGGTCATCTTGGTTCTAATTCGGACACCGCACAAGACATTTTCATGGTCCTCTGCACATGTGATGGTGAGTCGCCAACTCACAAGCGATATCAAATGGGTACATTGTATGCCCGATCAAGCATAGCCCTTCTGCATGAAAGATTAGCACCGCAGCTTCAGAAGATTGGAGCGAGGGCGCCCTCCGACAAGCTTTCCGGCACATCCTAATGGCCCGATCGTGGGCGTGGGGACCTTCTGTAGGGTGTGATGGGCCCAGGGATCCTCGGGTGAAACGCTGGGGAGAGCCAAAGCTATTCCTGTCATTTGCCCATGATGCCTCTCCCAGGAAACTCCCAGAGAAAAGATTCTTCACATGGGGCCCCCCGCCCGGTAACTTTCCCCTCTTCTCCAACGGTTCTAGACGATGACGACCCGGTCGTGGCTTGGGAGGGGCTGATCTTGGATGCGTCACACTCTGAACACAGCCGCTGTTGTCTCACATTCCAGGGGATTTTGAGAGGGACCTCGAAGGAAAGAATTTCATCTGCTTCTGGTCGTTCAAGAGGTGGACCGACACCACATTTGTGCACCCATTGGCGATAATCTGATTTGCATATTCGTCCGTGATTCTGCGCTTCGCGTTTCAACGCTTCTTTGCACAACAACGGAAGTTAATATTCTTGCTACGCAAGGTGCTGGGCTCCATTGGATCGCGAGTGCCCGTCAAATCTCGATAACTTTTGAGTTGACCGACTCGGAGTTTCAAATCGCTCAGGGGTTCGGCAACCAGACTTGGTCAAGACTTGCTTGATGTTGGCCAAGTAATTAGGGCATACCCGCACATTAATAGGCCTTCGAACTTGGAAGACATCCAGTCATCCGCCCCTCCTGTCAGGCTGCAGGAAGTTGGCCCACCATCACTCCACAGGCTGCGTGAGACTCTTGTACCTGCATTAGTCTGGACTATAGGACAGGGTTCGGCTACCCACGCAGCGTTTGGCGGAATATATCTGCAACCAGACCTGCGGGCCTTTCTCTTCGCTTTCCTGGGGGGCACGAGGAAGGGATGTATCTGACGGCATTAACTTTGGCCCGCATCCTGTAATATTGCCGTTATACTGCATCCTCGCCTCATTCTCACAACATTCCACACCTTGCCGCTTTGTAATACGGTAGTTAATATGGACACGGCCATGCTCCAGGCCCCGAGGACGGGTGGCCGCTCACGTTTCTCAAAAGCCCTCCCTATGCCGCCCCCTTCACAGGATACTTTTGAGCCTACGTCTCCAGCTCGTCAAGTCCCTCGAGCACTGCCAGACTTCCCCAGCATGACCAACTCTGCGGCATTTCCACCCCGGAAGGATAGTGTCGGGGCTCGATTCACACCAAAACCAATAGACTCCCCCTTGCCGGCGCTTCCGGCCAAGTCACCAGAGCCAGAGACACAGAAGAAGATGCCTCCCATACCCAGGAAAGCGGTAGCCTCTCCACCAGCTGCGGCGTTCTCGTCACCACCAGCGGAGCCCGCTCAGGTGGAGACGACTGATCCGGCCAAGTTGAAACGTAACTCATCAATCTCAAGTCTGCTATCAGCATACTCAAATACTTCGTCAGACTCGGTACACAGGTCTTCGCAGGGCGGCTCAGACACAAAGGGGAGCGAGGCTTCACTATCACCGGGGCGTGAGGAGAGACCAGGAAACTTTGCAAGAAACTACAAAGCGTACTCGAGAAATCCGTATGAGGAGCCGTCGGCGCAGGAGAAAGAGATGATGATGCATGAGCCACTACCACCTCCACCACCCATGAAGGATGCAAATGGATCTTCAAGGCCAACAACACCGCGCGTCGGACTACCAGCAACACCTCGCAATGGAAGGCCGGCAGTGGTACCACCACCAAAAGACGACGATACGTCTAGCTCAGTCACAGTGACAAACGCATCACCACCGAGGCGTGAGATATGGCGTAGGAGGGCATCGTCAAAATCAGATGGCAGTATTGCAGTTACTGGGCTCAAGCTAGCTGTAAGTCATGGATCGACCGCAGAAACCGCCGTGCCTCTCCCAGCTCCAGCCGCCGGTCCTATGCAGGACTCCTTGCCAGACCCGTCGGGCCTCAATCCATCCCTCAACGCCAATGTAAATAAAACGTCACCACTACCTCCCCGGTCTAGTTCTGCTTTGCCCGGACGCAATATCAAGCCGCAGTCACAGCTATCATCTACTGGCACGAAGGCTCCGGGGATAGATTCACCGATATTGAAGACTGAGTCGGCTTCATTCCCAACGAACTCCCCGGCACCTGGCCAAAACAACGCCACTCCATCGGCCAAACCGTCTCCGGGCCCTGTGTCGCCTCTGTCGTCGCCAGAGCCTCCTGCCAAATCCATGAAGCGCCGCGAGGTTGGCACAAAGCCGAGTGTCCAGAATATGCGAGGCACGGAAGCTAGTCCGGCCCAGCATCTGCGGGAGGCTAGGAGCCAAATCGACCTTAGGGCAGCCCGGGCTCAGCAGGAAGCTGCACAAGAGAATTTCCCTTTCGAGGGATCGCAAATACGCGACGATCAAGTCCGTGATGGTGTCCCTTCGCCACGTGCTCGTCGTCCTTCGAACACCAATGAACGTCGACTCGGCGCTGCTCCTCAGTTGATGGTCACCTCGCCTAGTGTTACAGCTATATCGTCAGGTCCTGTCGAATATAAAGACCAGGAACCCATGCAGCTTACCCCCAAGGAAGAGAAAGACCTCATGAATGCTATTAGCAAGGTGACCAATCGCGACTGGGCCAAAGCAGTCCCGAACAAACAGGGTGTCTGGACCTGCAAGGAGCTCACAAGCGATCATCTCACTTGTGCATCCGACCACAAGCGCTGGCTACACATGGAGAATTTTTATAACCCCATCTCATGCATGCTTTGCCACCTCGGAGGCCGTGACCACCGACGTGTCTGCAACACCTGCGGCATGCGCGTGTGCCTTCCTTGTGCCGACCTCCTGTCAGGTCGCAAGATTGAGGAGCTGGATTTCGTCGCTCTTGTAAGCAAGACCAAGGCGAATGAGGCGACCATTGCCGAACAATAAGGGAGGAGGGGAAGAGGAAGGAAAAACTGCGGGAGAAACTGCAGCGCTATTTTGACGCCTTTTTGAACATTCTGAAATTCTGAGTTCTTTTGCATAAAGAACTATAGGGTACGTGGGGATCTTAAAAGGATACGGTTCTAGATGTGGATGGATGTATATAAAATGGAAACCCACTTCAGGTAGAGATGGACGGATATAGGGAGGGAGATACCATTAGCATGACTTCTTCGAGAGGAAAACTCGAAAGACTGGATTGAGACTTTGATGACATCAAATAGCTTGGCAAAACGATATTGCTTAACAGTGAGATATTTTTCGGTATTGGCTTGTAGAATTCTTTTCGTTCTCAATCCGCTGTGATGAATATCTACATGTATTATGCAGGATAAGGGATACGCTTAAGCTTACCGATATTTCTTGGCTGCAAGAAAGCTAATAAATAACACGAGTCTATTTTGTGTTTCACTAAGTTGACGAATACTCAACCCAATTCCTAACCCTCCGTAGTTTTTAATCCTAAAATGAATGCAGATACTGATTATTATAGCTTACCAGCAATTATAATCCGCACGCAAATATGCATTCTTTGTTACATTGACGCGGAAGGAAAGCGACTTGTCAGTATGGTCGATCATTCTTTCACCAAAACAATCACACCATCTCTGGAGTAAGAACAGAGACAATCTGCCCTCATCGAACGAACAACAGAAGATGTATTGAACCATACATGTTGTTTCCTCGGTCAACAACTCACTCAAGGTAACTTGTCACTACCCTGCACCATCATTGCCTTTCACAAAGTCTCCGCTGACGAACACGACAAGGACAGCTGCATAGGCGGCACACGCTCCGAATATCTCGGCCTGCCTAGCTTGCGTCATGACCACCATGGCTCCAGCAAATAGGACGGTGAAGAGAGCGACCAGGCCTAGAGTCAATGCTGCTGACCACGCTGCCGTGTGATATAGCGTGTATATCGGCAGGAAGAGCAGGATCGCGGCCGTCAGAGTTGTAATAAAGGAGGTTGCGAACCTGATGCGCTCCATGGAATAATGCATTACCTGGGATCGTGGGAGATATGATATGGTAGTACCCTCGTACCGAGGCAGGACTTGAGGCGACGGTCGAGTTCGAAAGATGCGGGAGCAGTAGGTTTTCAGAAAATATGTCAGGAGGTCCGATCCGTGGGGAGGAGCCAGGGAGACGTAATCCGATTCTTCGATCTGATGGGACCTCATTTCTGGAGGGTAGAGGTGCGAACTGGTCCCGCTGAGCATGGGATAAGTTGCTTGCCCGGGTTGAGTCCTGCTGGTGCGATTATGGAAGTAATTTGACAGAGCCGTCATTGTTTGCTGCGATGGATGCCGCAGTGAGAGCACGGTGGACTCTTGTATGAGAGCTTCACGATAGTCCTTTAGGGTCTTGCGGATCTCCATCGCAAGCTTCAGACGTTGTCGTTTTCCGTGTTCGACATTTTCGGCATTTGAACCGGATGAACAAGGGGCGTCTGGCGAACTGCTGGTGGTTTGTCTGAATGCATCCCAATCGCGAGCATTGGAGCGGATATGGTGCCATAAATCAGGTTGTTGAGAGGCTTCAACATTTTTTGCGTCCTGGATATCGTATTCATCTTGGATAGATTCCAACCGCGTCAATTCACTCTGGTAGTAAAGCAGGTCTCGCACAACAAGTTTGTCGAACCGCCGGTAAATGGCTGTTGAATTGTCGCCGTCACCAGCAATAAAATCGGCGAGTGCTCCGAAACCCGGGATATAGTCGTAATCCACCTGGCCATGCTCGTCATCAATTGTCATTGGAATTAAGATGATATCTTGGATCATTTAGCTCGTTAGGAATTAGAGGAGAACAGAAATCATACATTGTTCCGTTTTCGAGGCCGTTGTTCCGGCTCTTCTGCCTCTTCCAGTGTTCTTCTGTATCTAGCCAGTGTGTGAGAAAGAACGCCGCCACCCTTACTGCAGAACGCCTGGCGCTTGGAGGCGCAGCGATGGCAGATCTATGATAGGCTGCCCAATATGCAAGACGCCCGACCCAACCGCATAGCCACAGTGAGACAGGGCAGTCGGGCGACACAATTTAATACAGACACCTCCAAATCAAGGTGGATGCGAGGTTAGGCTTTCAGCGCAGAGTCTTCTTTTACCACGACTCTCCTGCTGAGGAACTCTAGTATTGCTGCATCTCGTCTATTTGCAGAAGCGAGTTTCTCTTCTGAGTCCATAGTTAAATACCTCGGGGAAGCAGCTGTTCTTTGCACGACGTAGTAAAGTCCACTACAACTTGGTATCGACAATCAGATCCACGTCGGCTCTGTCCGACCCCTCTACCATGGCACCAATCTTCGACCTAGACGACGGGGCCTCGCAGGGTGTCTCTCAAGGAGGCATAAGCCACGAAGCACCAGAGCATGTCACCACTCGCGATGGGAGCTCTTCGCTGGACGACCGGAGTTACCGTGTCGCTCGATCACCGAACCATTTAGAAGCCTCACTCGCCCACGATGCTGAAACAAATATAGATCAGACACCCATCCCCACGGATTCGCAACGCTCGGACGATTTGCCGTTTGCGGGGTTGCTGACAGATGATAAAATAACACCGGACTGGTTCGAGCTGGGGGGGGAGGGAGACGCAGACCAGTGCTTGGACACAATTCCGTCAAAGTCTGGTTTACCATTCTTGGCGGCTTTTTCCTATTTTGCAATCCCAGCAAAGTACCCTAAATTTCCAGGGTCCCCAGGGGAATCTAGGCGAACGTATGATCAATACATTAGTCAAAAACGCTCTATACTACCGGTCATTCTGAATGGAAGAAAAGAGTATGCAATACCTGACACGGGAGTGTCCGGCAATGTGATGACTAGGGAGCTGGCAACTTCCTTGGGAGCTGCCATCGACCAGGATCCAGCAAAGCAGTACAGGTTCAAGAACGCAACGAAATGCCATTTCCAGTCTTCTGGGATCGCTAGTCTAAGATTATCATTTCCCGATGATCCGGTGAGAACTTGGGACTGCGACTTCGCGATTGTCGAGAAGTGTGCTGCGCCATTGACGCTGGGCAAGGCTTTCTTGGATGCGACAGAGGTCTTCACAAGATTTAGTCATCGCCTAACCCAGGGTGCCTTGCACATGAAAAGGACTATTGTGGGCGGGTTTAAAAAGATCTGGAAACTTATGCTAATGGAAAACGCCCGCCAAAAGCTCGGTTGCCAAATAGATGGCGATCTTGTGTTTGCCATTGCGGACAGTGGCTCCGATATCGATTTGGTTTCAAGAGAATATGCCCAATTTCGTGGCTGGGATATCACCACTTTATCCCACAATGAGGGATTCGTTATGTTAGCGAACGAAGATATCGTGAAGCTGACAGGGTATGTCGAAACCAGTCTGTCGATCGGAGGAAAATCAGCACTGAGACGGTTTTATGTCCTTGATGATCTTGTCAACGATGTAGTCTTGGGAGATGAGACTTTGAACGAATCCCAGGTCTTCACTATGCACAAGGAGTCATTTGTGGACGTGCTGGACCATGAAGAGGATAGAGATTTCTGCATGATTGAATGGGTGGAAAGGTTCAATGAGGTGGAAGAAAAGGTTGATGAAATGTTGAGTGGCCAGAACATTGGGATGGTTCAGCCCCAAGAGTCACCTCAAAGGAAGAAGCGCTGGACATTTGGAAGAAATGTGGCATCGTCGGTTGATGCGAAGTGTAAGTTTTTTCTTTCTTTCTTTTCCCCCTCTGATGACTTACCATGGGCTCAGAGAAGCTAACTTGGCCCAGGTCTCAAACAGCAATTAAGGCATCGCCTTGATGAAGCTGATAATATAGAAACAGATTGTCGTACCTTCATGGCGAAAAGGATCATATCGCTCAGTGGCGAAGCACTAGAAAAAGAAACAGAGTTGGATCAGAGGCGTAGAGAAAGGCATAAACAACTCCGGCAGAAGATCATACGGGAGATAGAGAAACTTTCTCGAGTGCCTCAGCCGACGGCATGAGTTCTGCTCAACTTCTTTTGGAGGAAAACATCATACCAACTCAGCTCTACGATGCAAGATAATTTCGCGGGACATTGATTTTGATAGGGTTCAATAAGGTTTGTAGGGGATATAATGGGATACGGTACAAACAACACAACACCTATTGTTACAGTGGTCTTTAAACCACCTTATATTGGAGGTCAATCTGGGATCGGACTATCACAGGGAGGGATTTTCGGAGGGTCTTGGTTCGAGTCCGGGGATAGGCATATTATTAGGGACCTACGCGCGCATAGGTTATTGTTATTGGGAAATTAGGCTGTTGTACGAAGGAAAAAGCGTCCAGCCTTCGGGGGTCCTCTGGCTTGGTAGTTGGCCGTGGACGGAGAGATAACGGGATACGGTACAAACAACAAGAGTTCTATTATGCGCACTGTGTGGTGCAGTGGTCTCCATACCACTTTACAGGTTCTGTTTCACATCCCTGATCCGTTGTTGAGCTGTATCCATGGTATAGAAAATCCGTATACAGGCCGGGTCCCCCAGTACAGTTAAAGTATATATTAGGCAGCCCTACCGTAGCGAGGCGCTATGACAGTCGGCCTACCCCACCATATTGGAGCAAGCTGGCAGGCATTAGCTTGTCTAGTGGCAACCGGCTCGCTCTCCACGGCTGCAAAACATCAACATTCCATTCGGCCACCCCTTATTTCAGCATGTCCTCCACGACAGGACTGAGCCGAACTCGCTCTCTGCGCCAGCCCACGACCTCGAGGAATCAATTGGCCCAGAAAGATGCAGCTCCGGCCAAAACCGAGGGCGGCAACACATCGCCAAGTCGGCTGCCCCAGATCAAACCCTTGACGCGGTCAGGGACCACGACTGCGGCAACGTCCGCATCTGCAGCCGCCCGGAGCAGGGCTGGGAGCTCGGCGACAAACACGACGACGACCGCCTCGGGAAGGCCTTTGTCTGGCATCTTTTCTAGCAAGTCGACGACGACCGCAGCGCGGCGGCAGAGTCCCACGACCACGGAAAATGCGCCCCCAAAGCCCTTGGGCAGGACGCCCTCGGTCCGCCAGGCCCCGGCACAACAGACTTCGACGACCACGAGTACGGCCAGGAGAGTCCCCTCGACGAGTGCAACACGTCCTACCTCCTCGGGGGGGCTGCCCTCCTCCACGACTCCCAAACCCAAGCCCCTAGGACACACCAGAGCAAAGAGCACAGCGACGGCACTCACCGCCGCAACCACACTGCGGGCCCCTGGCCCAAATGCGGCTTCCTCCTCCTCGAACTCCCCCTCCTCGGCCACGACGCCACTCGGCAGTAGACCGACCACACGCTCACACGCCCGGGCAACGTCCCAGAGCATGGGCGCGGCTGCCCAAGCAGCACAAGCACAGCCGGCCCACCGCCCGGCCTTCAACACAAACCAGCAGCACTACTCGCCGCTGAAATCGCACGCTCCCAAACCATTGACCTCGACCTACCTCGCGCCCCCTTCTCCGTCGAAGCTCCCCTCCAACGTTGCCATCAGCGCCGAGACGTCGCGGCTGCAGACAGAGCTGTTGCAGCTGTCACTCATACACCGCGAAGCTGGTGCTGTCACGAGGCAGTGGCACGAGAGCGCAAAGAAGAAGCTGGGGAAACGGTTCCGGGATGTGGCCAAGGAGCACGAGAGCTTATGTGCAGAGGAGCGTGAGGGCGTCGAGGCACGGAATGTCGCGGCTTTGGTGCGCTGGGGAAATGAAGGCAAAGGAAACCTCAGCTTGGAGGAGAAGATACAGGCACTGGATCAGGTGCTTGATGGCGTATGGCATTTCAGTGAGCCAGGTGGGCGGTACAGCAGAGTTGTGGAGGGCTTCGAGGTATGGGCTGATCGCGTGGCTGATATCGTGGCTATTCGCAAGAGCGGGAATGCGGACGACCTGGTCCAGGGGGATGATGTCCTTTTTATAAGTGATTTGAATACAAGCTGGAATGCCGAGTGCTCTGGTCTGCTCAGGAAGCTCGAGGCATGGAGAAGGACATTGGGAGAGATTGGTTCTGCGCCAGCTGAAGACGGACAGGGACAAAAATCGAGTCTATCAAGAATTTTGGCAGCATGTACGAGCATGGTACACGATATGCTGGCAGAGCTAGAACTCATGCAAGAGATCGAGAGAGAGGCGAGGAGAGCTGAGGATGAGTGGATTGAGAGGATGAATGAGCAGCTCAAAATCGGTGACCACGAGGCCATGGACAAGGAGCCTCCCCTCTGGAAGATGATCGTCTGAAGCCACAATGAGTTACGAATGACGGCCCGGCACTTTATCATAATACGTATCTTAGCATGTTTGCATGCGGAACTAACGGCCTCCCACACTTGATATATGGGCTCGGAATATGTAATATCAAGTCAACCAGCATGCGCATACAAAGTTGAATACAGCCAAATCAATCGTCCCACAGCCTCCCTCTCTCCTTACTCTTACCCATTGGCTGCAACCCAAAAATATCCTCAGGCAGGAGGCCCTTCACATCATCAGCACCAGACGGTACCTCACCGAATAAGAACGCCGTCCTCTCGCGATTAGCATTTGCAGATGGCTTCTTGTGGTGCTTGTTGGCGGGCTTGGGCTTCGACGATGAGTCAAAGCTTGTTGGCTTCTGGCTCGTCGCCGTGGATGCCGACTGGTCTGGCTCGAGCATCCATGCAAACGACGATTGAGCCAAGGTAGAGCGCGTAGGGATCGGCGCAGGTGGTCTTTGGAGAGACGCAGGTTGGGTAGGCGTTGCAGTTCGCGAGGTGGATAAGGGGTCGGTGTCCATGGCGTCTGGTATCATGTCGGCGCCCTGCTCTGCCTGTTCGGCTAGAGCTGCTGGGGTCGATGCAACGATGTTGCTGGTCTCTAGGCCAGGTGAGTCCACTCCTATCTCAGGAGTGCTGATGACCATCGCTGCTACTGCATCGGTTGGCATTTCAGGACCTTCGTCTTCTGTACCATGAACTGAGGTGTCCTTTGGCTGCTCGTCTTCGGGCAGCGCTACGGTAGAATCTTCCAGATAGATCTTGACGAATTGCACCTTGGCTGCAGCTATCTCGAGAGCCTCGGCATGCTTCTTCTTATCGTCCGACTCTGAGGAGGCCAATGCTCTCAGGTTTGCGACAGTCTCATCTAACATCGCCGCTAGTTGTTTGTTTCTTCGGTCCAGGGCAGCGACGGCTTGCATCGCTGTTGAATTGGGACCAGTCTCCGAGAATAGATCGCGACCTACTTTCATCGTGCTTCTAGCTTCACTGACGTTGCGCCGGATCTCGACCAGGGCGTCACGGACAGCTTGGTTCACGCCCAGCTTTTCGCTCCTCTGCAAGATGCCCTTGGCTGCCCCTTGAAATAATGCTTCTACGCCACCTGGCTGTTGTAGAAAACTTGTCGGGAAACGGGAAGGCGACAGGGGCGATCTGCTCCCTCCGGCATTGCGCTTTGTGCCAATGCTTGGTGATTTGGGGGTCGAAGGTCGTGATGATGCTGTGGCTGGAGCTGGTTGTCTACCAGTGTACTTCATAACCAGCGTGGAGCCTCCCTCGGGATTTAGATGATTCTTGAGGTACACAGCGTCATCGACGAAGGTGTGTGGCCCGTGAGGAGCTCGAGGAGGCGGGTACTTCAGCAGCAGCTGTAGAGCAACTGAATAGTCTGCCTCGAGTACTATACTCAGGGTCAGTACGTCCTTGGGTTACGTAGAAAAGAGATACTTACAATCCCAACGTATTCTAAGCAGCATTGCTGTACAAACCAGGTCTATGAGGTCAAGAGAAGGGTCGACGGAGAAAAGGGTATCCCAAAGAACAAGCATCTGATCGAATGGAAATTCGCGAGAAAATAAAAGTCGTATCCAGCGGCTATAAACTCATCAGCAGCCAGACCACAGAGGTTGTTTTCGTCAATGACTTACATCAGAAATATTTGTGGAAGAACCTCAATATTCTTAAGGTGTTTCGACAAGTCGGGGTCAACTTTATACAAAAGAACCTCATGTATATGTTGGCTCTTTTCTACAATGGTAGACTGGCCGGCATTGGAGTTCTCGCCTGTTTCATAGAAGACCTTGGCGTGCTCCATCAACTTGGAAAACAGCGCAAATGCGTCGTGCTCCAAGAAGTTTGCGTCTAGCATTTCCACCATGGTAAGGTCGGCCACACCCTCATTTGTCGCGCCGCTCGGATTGATGGCATCTTGCTCTAGTACATATACGATAGGGGCGAGAAGCTCGTGCATCCCCTGCCGATAACCGCCAACATCTGGGTTGAGCTTGCAGTAGATGAATAAAATGTCAAGAATGAGTGTCTGAATGCTAGGCTCGTGATAGAAGGGCTCATCCGGTAAACGTTGCACGTCTTGTAGAATTTCTGCTCGCAGGGTCTCGTCCTGTCTCAAAGTATTCCACGGCGACTGGAGAGCTTAGCAAATATGCAGTCCCCTCATGGAGGAACGTACTTACATCCGGGTCATCCGCAAGCGGGTCTGTGTTCACATTCGCCAGGTACTCCGGGTGCTTGATGTACCTGAGGAAGTGGCCGCGAAGAGAAGCATATGTGCTCCTAGACTCCAGTAGTGCATGCGTCCAGTTTGCTGTACTAGAGCCATGGCCGAGCAGGAAAACCTTCCAACATATGGACCTGCATCCCGAGATGCATGGACTATTGGGGCCGTTGAACTTGACGGCTCGCTGCAACTCCGATAAGCTGGAACTGTGCTTGATCGTTTCTTGCCATCGGGTGCTGTGGACTCGGTTAGAGCGGGCAAGTAGAGCACGACTTTCGTGACCTTACGTGGAATCAGCTAAAGATCTCATCCTCGAAGTCTCTCACCTCCAGTAAGGCTTCGACGTGACTTGTAATTTGAGTTGTACCTGCAGCCGCGGCGTTGTGGATGCACGCGGCAATGCGACCAACGATGGATGCGTGAAGCAACTTAATGGCCGGTCATCAGCTGCCACCGGACCTTGGAGGGGCTGGGCACGAGAGTTTACCCGACAGGTACGAACTAGCACTGACCAGGTACCAAAACTAGGGGCTTGGCAAAAGTCGCCCAGGTA